>JAJOOR010018147.1:0-35043 GCA_036250505.1 Solanum acaule | reverse complement strand
TAGCTCTGTACTAGTGACTTCCAGGTCCTGGGAGGGATCTTTATTTGTATATATGTTTTTGGTTTGCTTCCGCCTGTTTATATTGTTATTTGCCTACTCTTGTTTAGTTTCTACCCTCAGACCCATTACTTGTTGTTCCGGGTTCCGGGTTACGGGTTGGCTTACCTATTGGTGGGTTATAGTAGGTGCCATCATGACTTGAGAAATCGGGTCGTGACAGCAATGAAGGATGTTCAGTACACCCCTGAAATTGTGGGGTTGAATTATGAAGATTTGTGTCGTCATCCACATTTGAAGCTTCCAGAAGGTTTTAAAATACCAAAATTTGACACTTTTAGTGGAGTTGAAAATCCTTTGACTCATTTGAGGGCTTATTGTGATCAACTTACTAGAGTAGGGAATGATTAGGCTTTGTTGATGCGACTTTTTAGTCGAAGTCTAAAAGGAGAAGCATTAGAATGGTTTATTTCTAAAGAAATCAAGCAGTGGCCAAGTTGGAACGTTTTGGCTAAAGACTTCATTGAAAGGTATGGTCACAATGTAGAATTCATTCCTGATCGATACTTTTTGGAGAGAATCAAACAAAATTCTACTGAAAGCTATCGAGAGTATGCCTACCGTTGGAGAAGAGAGGCTGCAAGGGTTAGCCCTCCATGATCGAGAAAGAGATTATTGAAGTCTTCGTGCGCATTCAAGAGCCGGAGTACTACAATAGGACGTTGCTCATTTTAGGAGGAAAGTTCACTGAGATAGTCAAAATTGGTGAAGCTATTGAAGATGGTCTCAAGACCGGAAAAATCATCCGACTGACTCCCCAAGATGAATCCTCAGGACCATTGAGGAGGAAAAGAGAATATGTTTCCTCTATCTCATTTGAATCGTGCCAAAAATCAAAGAGGCATACTGGTCTCAATGTTCTAAAACCTTTACCATCCAAAACCTACCCTTTAGCTCCACAAAATCCTCACCCCATCCAATCAAATTACCAAGCTCCACCACAAAATTATCCAAATTACCGAGCTCCATTGCCAAATTACTCAAATGTTCAATCAAGTTACAAGATTTTATTGCCAAATTACCCAAATGCCCCTCATAGCTACCAAGCTCCACAATACCAAAATTTCCAAACACCAGCACCTACTCGCCAAAATCCTCCAAGTTACCGCCAAGTACCTCCACCTTCACGAAATAATTACAATTTTTCTTGTCATGATTTTTTGAAGAAACCTTCTCGAGTCTTTACTCCTTTGGTTGAAAGTCAAACCCAACTCTTTGAGATTTTGAAAGTGGCTAGTCTGATACGAACAATTGATCCAAAAAATGTCAATGTCAATTCCAAACTTTACAAGCCCGACCTTCATTGTGCTTACCATTCAGGAGGTGCTGGACATACCACTGAGGATTGCATCAACTTGAAACATAAAATTCAAGACTTGATTGATTAAGGAATTGTCACCATTCAAGATGTCACTTTCAATGACAATGGTGATTCACCGTTGAATCGTGGAGGATTCACCATTAATATGATTGACCCAAAGTCTCAAGCACCTCTTCATCAAAACGCCCGAAACTATCGTCAAATACCTCCACCACAACAAGGCCATTATGATCTTCCTCGTCCACATCTTGAGAAGAAACCTGATTGAAATTTTACTCCTCTCATTGAAAGTCGGACGAAGTTGTTTGAGCGATTGAGTGCGGCAGGTATCATTCATCCGGTCAAGCCCAAGCTAGTCGATACATGTTCAAGATTTTACCGAGCCGATCAAAGGTGTGTGTATCATTCCAATAGTGTTGGGCATGATACTAAAGACTGTATTAATTTGAAACACATGATCCAGAACTTGATCGACCAAAAAGTGGTCAGGACTATCGTACCCAGTGTCAACAGTAATCCTTTGCCGAACTATGGAGGCGCCACTATCAATATGATAGAGACAGAGGATGAGTGGTGCATGGTAAAGACGATAGTTCCGGCTGGTCCTGACTACCTTGAGAATATTGTAGCTTCTCCGAGCATAAGTGAGAAACTCAATTTTACGAGCATGACACCCCATCAAGATTTTGCTTCTGTGTCAAGAGAGGGTCAGAACAAGAAAGAGATTAATCATGTTCCACCGAACTCTGTGCCTCATTTATGCCAGTCCTTTCTGGTAGGGGAATATGTCAATGATGACGGTCTTGGAGAAGGAATTGGGGATCTTTTTTAAGAAGGTGATGCTGCTTCCAAGAAGATGATCGAGACACCAAGCATACGAGATGCCGAGCCAATGGAGAAAGTTCTTAATTGGACTTCCACTCCGCTCTTAATTCCTCATTCATCTTGATAGACAAAGATGAATTTTATGCTATTTCTAAAATCGGGGGTAGTCCGAATGAGGCCCGAAACCCACCTTTTGTGTTATTTTACCTAGTTATGTTTTAATTTCCCTCGTAATGTTTTGAAAAAGGCAAAATGGCTCATGGTCATAGCCAAAGTTCGTATTTCCTTATTTTCAATGAAAGCCTCTTCTATTGCAAAAAATTATTTTGCTTGCTTTAATTTTTCTATCTAACGGTCTTTGTTTTTTGTTTCTGTAAAAATAATTTTTTAAACCTGTCAATATCATGTCATATCACAAGCTGAATGAACAAATGAGGTAGATGAAGATAAGTTTGAAGAGCATGACGAGGAGATCATGATATCCAAACATCTTGTCAAAGATTTGAAACAGTTCGAGACTCAAGGTAAGTCGAATCTGGATGAGCTAAAAAACTGTAAATCTGGAAAAGGATGACTGTGTCAAAGAAGTGAGAATCAGGGTCCATCTAAGAGAAGCTCGGAAAAGAGAACTCAATAGTTTACTTAGAAGATACATCGATGCATTTGTTTTATCACATGTCGTGGTTGAACATAGACATTCATCTCAAGTTTCCAATCGACGCAGATGCTATCAAGAGTTATTATATTTGAAGATTCAGAGTTTCTTTTATTTCTTTCCTTGTAATTACATCATTTGTTTGTAATCCTCTTATGTTCTGTGGTTAGAAAATTATTTCTTGTAATGAACTATGTTTGATCTGAATTCTCAAGAATTAGATACGCAGGCGGCCTATGTTAGCTTCGGTCACCCCTTTATCCCTTTTTAATGTTTTCTTTTGTATTTGAACTACGTTCGACCTGAATTCTCAAGAATGAGATACATAGGCGGCCTATGTCGGCCTCAGTCGATTTCTTTTTAAATTTCTTATTTCTGTTAATCTTTGAGGGGGAACTACGTTTGACCTGATTCCTGCCTCAACGGGATACGTAGGCGCTACAACGGCTCGGTCATATCTCCCTAAAATTTCTATTTTGCTTACAATAGAAACCGGGACAGAGTTTTTGAGAGGAGCTCAAAAACTCTCTAGAAGAGGATCTCTCCCAACAAGTCAAGACTGAAGATACATTTAGAATCGCAACTGGGATAGAATTTTTAAGATGGTCTCAAAAATTCTACAAGTCATATATCAACAGTTCGAGATACCCCAAGACATCTAACTGGGATAGAATTTTTGAGGATGACCTTAAAAATTCCTTTAAGCATATTAGATGTTTAAAGCTAACTTCAAATGATCTCTGGCATCGTTAAAGTTCATAGTCAACTGCAACAATCTCCGACACCTTTGGATTTCAGAGTCATCTGCAAAACTTTCTGATTAAAGTAGATTTTGGTAGGACCACGTCAGAAATCTCTCAAGCTTTAAGGATTTTTAGAATTCTCCAGAACAAGCTCTTGGACACGTCAAAAGTTTGGAACCAAGGGTGTTTATTTAAGCTTGACGTGACATGATACTTGGCAGTGACCCTTTTCAATTACAACTCTTTGAAAACCTTTTTCTTAAAGATTTTATCTGCATGTTTCAAATATTTTTGCATAAAATGTTTTGACTTGTCTATCGAGAAGCAAGAGATCGGAGCGATCAACTGAAGATAGCAAGACAAGTAACAAGTGTTTGAATAAGTCAACACATATCAGTTTGTTTTAAAAACTAACAATTTTTCTGTGGATGCAGGTCTATAAGATTGCCTCAAGTTCACCACATTCCTCCATTCAATGAATATGGAGAAGTCAAAAGGGCGAGGAGCTCCCTAAAATTGACAACTTTTTTGTGGATGCAGGAATGTCATTGAAGTTTTTTAAAAGAAAAAGAAACAATTCAAAATACGAGTAACGACACCTCATTCAAATCTTCAGCAAAGCATGAGCAAGTGGAAACATCACTCTCAAGATATGCAGTAATGTGAAACCCCTCAGAGGGACATTTCTATAATATTATTAAATGAGATAATATCACCTACGAGAGGGACATCATCGTCATTTTATCGATGGAATATCAACATGATCCCGCCAATGGATCATCAATGAAGAATCACCATCCTATCAATGGAGTATCAACGTCATCATCCAAAGTGACATCAACATAATCCTATCAATGGACTATCAACGAAGAATCATCATCCTATCAATGGAGCATCAACATAATCCTATTAATGGATCATCAACAAAGAATCATCATCCTATTAATGGAGCATCAACATAATCCTACCAATGGATCATCAACGAAGTATCATCGTCCTATCAATGGAGCATCAATATAATCCTACCAATGGATCATCATCCTATCAATGAAGCATTAACATCATCCAGCCGATGGATCATCAATCATTATCCTATTAATGGAGCATCGACATCATCATCCTATCATGTAGCAGTGTTATCCTACCAATGGATCATCATCATGCTATCAATGAAACATCGTCATCCATATCATATCAAGTCATTATCTACAACATCAAAATCGATGGAGGTTGACGTCACAATATTTATAGAAAGGAACATTTGTTGAATACGGTAAAACGTATCACTTCTCTATTTGAATTATAGTTTCTGCTAACAAGTTTATTTCATTCCTTGTCGAGAACATCCAAGAGGATGAATTCTCAAACCAAACCACATATGCAGACGACATAAAAAAAGATGCAGCACAATATGGAACTTTTCCTTAGCGCAAGCTGAGGAGCAATAATTATCGAGCCATCCACCTCATTACAGTTGGACTATTATCGAGTCATCCACCTCCTTACAGTTGGATAATCATCGAGCTAGCCGCCTCGTTACAGTTGGATAATCATTGAGCCATATGGCTTATTGCAGAGATCACATGAGTTTGCTATGACAGAAAACAAGCAATGACATCTCCAAATCCGCAACAAATCATGAGTTGTAATGGACATCTGTGTTCGAAAGTGACATATACTGAACATACTTATGTGACATCTTTCACAGCAAGAGTAATTGAAAAACATCGTAAGAGATGCTACCACTTTTTCCAGTTATAGTTTCTACTAACAAGTTTATTTCATTCTTTGTCGAGAGCATCCAAAAGGATGAATTCTCAAATCAAACCATAGGTGCGGACGATATCAACAAGAATGCAACATAACGTGGAACTTTTTCTTAGCAGTGAACTGAGATATAGTCCAAAGAGGAGTGCCAAACTCTTAGGACGCGAGCTGAGGAACGACTTCCACCACAATCAAACCACACCCCTATTAGAAGGCATGTGGGTTTTTCTTTAGGTTTATCGGTTTTGGTTTCGCATCCGAGAAATTTTGATTTTCACCAGAGGCAACCTTCCAATTTGAGTGACAATGCACCAAGAGTTTTGGAAATTATATCCTTGCAAGTTCTTAATTATGGGTGTGAAGCATGCCACGTTCATGGCTAAGAGATTGCAAGCCTCTTTTTCATACTCGACTTATTTGTCACTCCTCCAGAACCAAAGGTTATCTTGCATAATAGATTTCCTTTTCAACCGATTGAGTCGAACTACAAACAACCTGATTCCTAAGGTTTAAGGATATGTAGGCGGGCTCAATGTTGAAAAATCGGATGTATTCCAACATTCGCTCTTAAATCTTATTCCTGAGCATTCCGATTTCTTCATAATTTGATATCAGAATAACTTTTGAATTCTTTCAGAGTCCTGCGGTAAATCAAGCGTATCGAACTACTAGTGGCCTGAATTCTCATATAGCCTGAGATATGTAGGAAACCCATTTTTAGGGTTTGGCCATAATTCCTAAAGTCCGTATCAAGGCCTTTTTCTGAAAGGTGAAGATGTGGTCAGTCAAATTGGATTAATGAATCAAATTTCTTTCATCAACCCAATTAAAACGAGGGACAGTTGTTGACACCCAATTTTGACCCTCCTCGATAATAATTAATTTCCGAGCTTCTTGATTTTCAAACAATTTAGAATAATTGGCTTTATAAAATTCAAATATTTGTCAAGGTTATTTCAAGTAATTTCAATGGGTTTTTATAATTTCTAAGTAATAAATATATTTCATATAATTGTGTATGTAATTAGTATATTTTATTAATATTTGAACACTGTATCAAAAGATTTCTCATTTTTAAGTTAAATGTTTTGTTAATTTAATTTGGTTTAGATTACGGTCATAATTTCGAGTTAATTGATTTGTAGCTAAATTAATTGTTTTATATTTAAATTAATTATCTTATGTTGTTAAAATTAAGAAACTTGTTAACTAATTAATATCAATTCATCATATTTAATTACTAGCCGAACCTATCCTAATTAAATTCGAATCGACTAAGTCTTTGTAATGCAATTGTTGCCACTTCTTTACCAAGTTTTTCAACTTGTATTAAAGGGCCATTTTTGGGCCAATATTTCCCTCAAACTTTCCAGCCCATCTTCCCTTCTTGCTTGCAACCTAGCAATCCATTCCTTTTCACCAAATCCATTTCCTAAACTAGACCAAACTCCAGTCCACTCTTATTCCAATTCTCCTGACCTGACCTATCATTTTTATTCCCAAAGAAACCCAGATGCTCAACCTCACAGCAGTTGTACGCAACAATACAACACCAAACGTTAACAACCATTTCCAAACACCAACATCAGTAGGCGCGTGAACGATTCCTCCACAACCTCTGTACGCGCCTCACGCGGTGGCGAGTTCACAGAAAGGGACACGACGTCCGTCTCCAAGCGTAAAATAGATGGAAAGTGAGTTACAACGTCTTCTTCCTTAGTCTAGTACAATTTTGTACAACCTTTACCGCGATTCCAACTGCCACCTCGTCCTCGCCAGCAGGAGATTGAGCCACGTCGAGCAGCGCGTACACTCGATCGATCGAGCTCATCCATCTCCCCTTTCCTCTTTCGGAATGGGGTTGAAGAACTTAGAAAAGGGGTGTTTCCCTAAATTTGTGAAAGATTTTTTATTTTGAATTTGGAATGGGTCTTGAACCCGAATTTTCATCGCTTTTTCCCCCCATTTTTCCGAACCCTATTTCCCTTCTATTTATGTTGCTTATTATTGACTGTTGAAAAGGGTGAGAAAAAAGCTTTTGAAAGAAAGATAAGTATAAGAATACATACATAAAAAAGAAAAAAAGAAATTCAGTAGCTATACTCAAACAAGAATCGATAAGAGATTTTCTTTTGTGCTCGTCGCTTGCAAAGCTCGTCGGAATCTCGTTGTGGTGGTGAAGTTGCCGTTCATCTGCTCGTTGTTCTTAGTTTAGCTGCCCGAAAAAAGGTGATATTTCCCACTTCTTTTGTTTTGCTTCAATGTGTTTCATTGTTAAGATGTTTTGGGTATCATTTGTTTTTCAATCTCTCTTTTGTATAATTTTCTACAGTATGATTGGATATGGTTTTTGATAGGTGTTTATAATCATTGGTTTGACTCGTTTGAGGTTTGGAATGCGTAGAATAGAATGTATCTCGACTTGTGTTCATTAAATCTCCACTTTTGCTATGGTTTGATCTTAATTTAGCTCTTATCTCGTTTGGTCTAAAATGTGGTCTGCTTATTGCCTCGATTCTAGTCACAAATCGTAATGTATGTTTTTCCTGTTTGTTTGCATTTGGTCGCATTGATTCAACAATGAAACTTGTCAAAAAACTTGTGCTTATCTTAGTCATCGATTGTTAACTTTGATAATCTTCCGTTGCTATTTATGGGTCAAATATGTTGAATTATTAACAATCTAGCTATCGGTGTCCATCATGAGTAGTGGTTATATTTTCTTAGATGGTAGCTTAAGCTTAACTTTTTTTTACTACCGTAGCATGATATAAATCACTAATATTTGTTGATTCATATTATTTTTCTTGGATTTTCGTTGATGTTTGGCTCGTACTTGAGTTAGTATAAGTAGAAAATTTGATCATGATTCATTAGCTTATCCACCATACATTTAATTCTTCTTGAAAATGTCCAAATGCTTATCCTATTTTAATTAATCTCTACCCATTAGTTCATAGTGCTATTTCCAGTGAAGTCCTTGATTATGCATTTTAGTTGTTTGTTTTAATAGTTGTTCAATTAAATAATACGTTTGTATGCCTTAAAGTTTGATGAATCCATGTCTGCTTAATACTTCTTTATTGGTAAACTTGCTTAATGATAATCTTAAATTACTTATGTTAATTCTTTCCTTTCGCTTTCTTTACATGTGATGCTTCGCAGAGTCTAAATTAGATTCTTTTTCATCATCTCCCTGCATTTTCGAGTATCGAGTCAATCTTTGGTGTTCGAGGGTGAAAGGGAAGCTAATGCAAGCCTCCAAAAGCTCAAAAAAGGGACTGTATACCTATTGTATACAATAGTAGACACTGGTATACATGGAAAAAATACTGATATGCAGATCACAAAATGTGGAAATACAGGTTGAGAACAGACTACAGGGGTCGGAGATGAAATAAAGGTTTTGTAAACAAAAAAAAAGGCAGTATACATCTGATATACAATCAGATACGTGAGTATACACTCAGTGTATACAGATTCTCAAGGATGGGCCAAAGCCTAACCCTTTTGCACAATAGGTTCAACAACTTATTGATGGGCCAAGGTCTATTTGTGACAACTTTTAGATTTAGGACAGGAATTGGGCCTATCAGATTTGGGAATATTGGCCCAATGGCCCAAAATTAATATTTCTTCTCTCTTATTATTTGTATCATGTTGTTTGACTAACTTTATTTATTCTATGGTTGAATTTAATTAATTCCCAAAGTTATCCATTTCTCCTTATTTTTATATACTCAAATAAAAATACTAATATTTTATACTTAGCTTTATTTTCATATTTTCTGTCTTGTCATTTAAGTTATTTCCCATTAAAAAAATTCACCTTTAGTTCATTTCCCCTTAAGATAATTAAAATGACAATAATAAAAATAAATAAATAAATAATAATAAAAAATGAGTTTTCTTAGTTGATATTTTCTAAACAATTAGTCAAAGTCATTTTAGTCAAATCGCCGGTCAACCGCAAGTTAGCGGACATTCCGAGGGCCTAACACCTTCTCGGATTGTACATTTAAACTTGAACCCCTTTATTTTCAACTGATTTTATTTGTTTAAGTCTTTTGAAAACCTTATGTTTTTTCTTGATTTTTACTAAAAAATTAAGTGGGGACTCTGTTCTTTTGGAAATTCGATTTCTCTTAAATCATAAGTTTAATCGATTTTTCGAAAACTTTGTCATTTTTCTTTTATTTACATTTTCGAGTAAAACAACATAAATACTCTACTTTCAAAATTATTACATTTCTCCCATAAATGCTCTATTAATGCATTACGGAGTTCAAAATGAACATATTTATTCTTAATTATTTTATGTCTAGATAAAGATTGTTCAAATCGGAGTTTTTCATGCAACAAGAACAACTACGAATAATTAAAAAAAGAAAGCAACAAGCACAACTGCAATCACAACTACACTAATTATGTGGATCATACATTAATTTTTTCCGAATATTGTTAAATCTGAAAACGACCTACCAGATCACTAAGTTATCGTTGTGATAAAATTATTATGTTATGTATTGTTATCTTGTATTTAAATTATTATGTTATGTATTGTATTTTTAAATTAAAATTTTCATCTTATCATTTAATTTTGTGCATTCTCCATATTGAAAATTAATAATGATATCATACTATATTAAAGTGACAAAATTTTTAAAAATTGAAACATTATTAAATCGGGGTGAAAGTAGTATATATTAAATAATATATTTTTTAAAATGTTATATAACATTAAAATGAATTACTGATATTAAAGATATAATTAATGGTCTTATATGAAAAATATCATGTTAATTACAAAATAGTAGAAATAATAATAAAATATGAAAAAGTGAAATAGAGAGTGGAGAACTACTATTCACCTCTCTATAAATGGAGAATAGAGTCATTTAGAGAATGGTTGAGCCCATTCTCTATTTTACTCTCCAAATATAGAGAATGGAGAGGAAAATAGAGGTGGGTTGGAGATGGTCTAAGAGGTGCGATGTAGAAAGTCTATTCTAATATCAAGCATTAGTAGTTGATTCCATCTTAGATAGACTAGATTCTCATAATTAAAAAAATTCCATCTTAGATAGACTAGATTCTCATAATTAAAAAAATTCCATCTTAGATAGACTAGATTCTCAAAATTAAAAAAAATAAAATTATTTCCACTGTATAATGTGAAATTAGGATTTTGCATGAGGACTGGTTGAAAACTTACATATGGAAGCATCTCCTTAATGAAAGTCGAGCTTGCAAGACTTTAGACATATGATACTACTTGAGTACTATTAAGGTGAGCCTTCTTTAGATGGCAGAAAAACATTTTCTTAATTACTAGCATCGTTAGCTTGTTTTCCCTTGTGTAAACCCTTGCATGAGAGAAATTGTAACACCTCAAAAATAGAAAAATTAAGTTGGAAAGAAAAAGTTGCATTTTTGGCACTGAGATTGTGGTCTACAAGTCTAACCTATGGACCATAGGTAGTCTTATGGGCCGTAGGAAGGAAGTCGTATGAACCAAGTTGAGTTTTGGAAAATGCCAAGTCTCTGATGATGGTTTGTGGATGAACAAGACGAGTCGTAGGGTTGTTTATGGGCCGTAGGAAGTGATCACCTAGAGTTGATTTAAATAATTGATTTGAGACCTCGGGACTACGGAAGGATTCAATGGGTCGTAGGAGTAATCCGTAGAAGTGTTTCAGACTTCTACAATGGAATTCTTCAGTTCTTTGTTAAATTAAATGCCGGGGCTGCTTTAATCAAGTAACAATGCTTATACATTTTAGTCCAATCTTGATACTTGTTTGAAATTTGATTCGATACCTATTATTCTTTCCAACAGATTGAGGGTCGAATGACGCTAATTAATACCATTGTTTAAAAAAGAATTACAGCTACCCAATCGTTTTTTCAGAAAAAATATCATCAATTCCTAACTGGTAATTCCTACATTAACACTATTAGATCTTGTAATTATTTGAAACAGGTAAGATATTGTATTTCTTGATAGTAATACAATTGCTGATGACATTTCTTCATTACTTGCTTGCGTGTTTGTAGTGTTACATTCATATCATCTATTTTGACACTTTTGTACTCTAAGACTTGGAATTTGTATTTTCTCTGTATTAACCTGCAAAATGAACACCTATGTTAGAAATAAAATCCGTGACTTGATTCCCTTCTCTAAATATATGAAATTTTCACTCGAATTTCTCACACAAAAGCCCCTTGCACTAGGTCTAGAATTGCCTTTTAAAACCCCATTATAGTAATGAATTTCTTGTTTCTTCCAAAGCACGTCTTTAGTCACAATAGTGAGACTATATTCCTCCAAAAATTTCACTAGTGGCTAGTTATTATAAGGAATACTATTCTACTTTCCAGCTAGTAGTGTTTCCTTCTTGTCAAAAATCAAAGTTGTTTACTAATTTCTTATCAGTCATATTCTGTCACACAAAAAATTTGTGTGATAAAAAAAATCGTCAATCAATCGTCCCTAAACACAGATCATTAATCATCATACAAAAACTATTTACTGTTTCGTTGTCAAAAAAATTATATTGCCTATAAAAAATAAATTCACGAATTTGTTTGTCATAAAAATTGTTATAGTTAATATAATGATTTTACTAAAAAAGTTGTTGATACCGATAAAAGTACATCATCCCTAATTATTGATTTCAAATTTCTTAGAAGTATTTTGGAGTTAATGTTTGTTCCAAGTTAGGGATAATTTGGAACGATAACAATAATATGGAATTATTATTATAAAAGGTCTTAGGGTAGGTCCTAAGGGTTATTTTTATAATCCGGTTAGCTCGTTGGTTTTAGTGAATTTGGGGTTAAAATCCCACATAAGTGAGTGTTGATTTTTATAATTTATATCCTTTTGAGTCAAGGTTCTTTTTCACGTACTTTTTACGTGCGTGCTCGAATTATCACAAAGAGATAAATAAAAGAACGAAAATATAAACTAATTTAAATCTTCCTTTATAAATACCCCCAAGGGATAGCTTCTTCTAACAAATATAACTAAATACTACAAATCTAATTTTTTGGGGGGGAATTTGGGGTGGACTCGTGTATAGTTGATATATAAAAGATGTGAGGTCAAACTCTTTTTTTCTTTTCTTTTTTCCTTTAGCTCTATTACATTTGGGGATCCGGGAAGCGGAAGAGGGAATTAGAACAATTATGAGAATTACATCCATACCTATTCTGTGGAGGACTTCTATCGGTACCACTAAATTGTACGTGTTGATGGTGGGAGGCATTATCTTTTTGTCTACGACACCATCTTTTCGATCAATTCTTGTTACTCTTGGACATCAACGTTGATCAGATTGGCCATTTGCATTTCTCTCCATTGTATAGCCAACATTTGTATTTTCACTCCAAATTGATCATAGAGTACTATGAAGAGAGTCCATGACAAGGTGATGGAATTTGGATTCCAGTATAGCCAACATTTACATTTTGACATTGAGAAGTAATTGGCGTATTCGCTATATGCTTCAAATTTATGTTAGTGAGTCGAACATTTTGACAAGGGAGTTTTGAACTGCACAACAGTTGAACGGGTATCTCGCTGCTTGTTGTTCCCCTTATGTTCTGGTAAACCACATCGCTTATTTTCACTTGTGACAACGACTGCAAAATTCAACACATTATGAATCAGATTTACTCGTGATCAAATGTTGCTCGTGATCTTAATTGTAAATGAAATTAATTGAACATACATCGGTTGATTTGTCACCATAGCTCTGGTCTATGATGATTGGATTTTTAACGTTTTCCATAACAATGTCGCTGAACATCATTCCTAATGCTCTGTTAGCATTTTCTCCTGCGTAAGTTTTGATTCGGATACCATTGGTCGTGCCTCTCAACGTGCAATTCTTCACAATAAGTCCTCTAACTTCCAATTCGCCAGCCAACTTACCAAGACTACCTACACTGTGTTTTCAATTACCACAAACAACATAACGTTGTGAGATTATAACGAGTGAAACTTGCTCTAGTGACAGAGGAAGTAGCAGATTATGTACCTAATGCCATGGCCAGGGCCACAGGTGACTTTGTTAACGGTGACATTGTTTGTTCCTTGTCCGAATGAAACACAATCATCGCCAGTCCTAATGACACTCCTGGAAAGTTTTATGGTGTTGGACTTGCTTATATGTATTCCATCAGTGTTCGGGCTATCTTCAGGGGCATCGATTGTAAGTCCATGGAACCTTACCAAATAACTATTAGTAATATGTAAATGAAATCCCATGCTATTTATCAACTTCAATCTCATCACTTTTCCATTTCGTATATCATTGAAATGCAAGGTCTACAAAAACGAAGAATCACAAAGTATTACTGATCCATAATCTCGATAAATTAATTAAACGAGAAATTGATTGAGATGAATGATGAACTTACAGCAGGGAGGTGGACACAATTAGGATTAGTTTTACAGTCATTAAACTGCCAAACAGATTGTCCCTGAGCATCTAAAGTGCCTCCACCAGTAATGATAACGCCATTAATAGACTCGAACGAAATCCAAGCAAAGTTTGAATATTCAGAAACATCAGGCACTGCCTTTAAAGTTCCAGCAATTTCAAGTATTATAGAATGTGTTCCTTTGCATGGTCCTGCAAATATGATCTCTCCTAGTGTATATACTCCTGGAGGGACAAAAACTCTTGCGTGTCCAGTGAAATCACAAGCAGCTCGCCACGCCTTCATAAATGCCTGATTTCAAACAATCAATCAATACATATATACGCAAATAATCTGTTCAGAATCCAATAAGCAAAAACAGAATAATTATATAATCAAAATTCATAAACTAAAAATTTTGGCTTCATTTATGTTCGCGCAAATGTTGTAATTCCCATTTGACATGAGTGCATCACACAAATGAAGGACGCAATCGTCACATGTTATAAACACGAGAAAAAGAAAAGTCCTATTTGAACGATACAATAACACACATATTATCGATATATGTTCTTTCTTTCTCCTTTCAATATTATCTTGTTTTTTAATTTCAGGATTGTCTCACATGAATAACCTAATTATTTCTTTCAAGGATATCAATACAATGACATTGAACTAAGAACTACATATATAGGTAAAAAATTATCGAACGTAAGGTCCCTAACAAATTTTAATTGTTCATGCAAGAAATGGAATATGATAAATGATTGTACCATATATAGTTTCAACATTAATCCGTTATAGAATTTTAAAAATATTTCGTATGCCCAAAAATTTCATTTAGATTTCCCTTTCATTTGTAGTTAATATTTGAACAATTTACCTGAGTGCTTATAAGTTCTGAGTTAGGTTTGGCATCAAAATCCATGACATTAAAAATGGTTTGATCAGCTAAAGGAACAGCAGCAGCTGCATTGCATTTGCAGGTAACCAAAGTTGATAACACAAGAATGAGGGCTAAAGAGGATCCATTAATAATTGTCATGGCCAATTTTTTTGCAACCCCTCAATCTCTTTTTTTTTTTTTTTTTAATTTCCTTTAACCAAAGAGAGTTTGAGATATGTTACAAATTTAATGCATTTTATAGCTCTTACCCAGGATTTTATTGAGGGTATAAGAGCTCTCCCTCTCTTTGTATGAATTCTTCTTCCTTGACATTTTATTAGCAAATTAGGAAAATTACTCCGATAAATGCTCTAACAAAATAATGTTTTGTCAAACTTTGAGGACATTGTTGCTTCTTTGCTTGCCTCCTTTAATTTACTTGTCATATTTACATGTTGTCATTTTCATATATTTGCTTAATTTAATAAATTGCTTGCCCCTGAATTTGTGGATGCTTGTTCCTTTTTCTCTTTGTGCCTAGATATTGTACTAGTAAAGGTGACATATGTCACCTGAATATAACTCAGAGGGGAGGAATGCCTGAGTCCATATAACGAAATTACTAGTCCATTCTCCAATCAATGTGAGACTTTTACCCACTCTAACAAGTACTAACTCTAATTAATTTTCTCTTTTTGTGAGGTGCAACCTTTTTTCCTTGAAGTTGTTTGAATAAGTTGAGTTCATGCTTCAATTAATCGAGCATATATTACACCGTACCCCCTTCTTATTCTTTTTTTTTTTTAGCGGAATTAATACCATCCTAGAAGTTAAGGGAGCAGAAAAAAATAAATCTCTCTATCTATATTCATATCTATACTAAATTAAAGGTTGAAAATCATTTATTCCCCCAAACTTTATTTTGAAAATCAAAATGAGCCCTTAACTTTATCTTCTATCCTTACCTTATCAACTTTTATCTTCTCTTTTTATACTTCTTTGAAAATCATAGTATTTTTGTTATTTAACTTCTACAAAGAACTTCTATTAAAAAACATGAATTTCGTCTAAAATAGAAAAATGAAAAAATATTGATTGAGTAAATAAGTTAATATTGTCCTATAATGAAACAGGTTAATAGTAGAAGGAGATGAGGAGCAACAAAATTCTTCATTTTTATGAATTTTGTCAAAGTGAATTTATTCTAATTAATAATAGTAATATCAAAGTGATACATATAACTAATCCATTAGCATACGGTCATATTTGAATTCTAATATTCAAATTAAATTAGAAAATCTACACTAAAAACTTATACTGTACTAGTTGTTTATTTTAGTTTTAATAAATTGGGTCCTCCATAATCTGTGTGGTAATTTGAGGTAAGAATAGCTAGTCTCCTTCTTTGTACTTTAACGAGTAACAATAATATAGCACCAACCAGCTCCATATCCTTCCTGGGACCTGAATAACTTTAAAAATAAAATACTACAAATATTAGGAAGAAAACCTATAAATATTGAGCATGGAATGACTAGAAAGCAACCAAGTGGAAGATGTACCAGCCAAGCATCAAGCATGCCTGCACTCTTCAAAGTCCCAAGACTTACTTTGGAGAAAGAGACCTTCCTAGGGATGCTCTTGGCCCCTTGAAAATGGTTTTCTTTGTGTTCGGCCTACATAAAAACTCGAAACTTGAAGATTTTAGGCTTGATGCCCCTTCATATTTGTATTTCTCTTTTGATTAATCCACATGGTAGGGGTAATGTCAAACCCTCCACCACCCCAGGAAGATTCCTAGAGTGATTGGATTTTAATAATAAAAAAAGACTAGCAGATCGATAAACAAAGCAATTTTCAATATGCTAATAAACCCATAAAACAAAATAGTTTGCAACAAATCTTGATCAGTACCATATGACCATGGTACTTTATTTAGATTTCACAGGAAGAGCAGTTTCTTCTTCTTTGTTTTTTTCGAAAATATTGGACTACTCAGGTATATATATATATTACCCTGGAAGAGCATCTTTAGTAGTTGATACATTAATTTCCTACAGGAACGCTGAATCATATTGGGACGACGAATTTCATCATCATGTTCTTCATTATGATGATCCACATTCATCATGTCTTCCAGCCAGATTTTGGACGAAGAAGACTGTTCCCCATAAGTTGAGCTACTAATTACCAGAGAAAGCTCAAGGTTAGTACCTGCAGCCTGATCAATAATTGGTTGTGGCACTGGTACATATCTTGTTGCCAGAGAAAGCACAAGATTAATACCAGCTGCAGCCTGCTCATTTTGTCGCGGCGCTGGTTCATTTCTTAATGGTGAAAGCGCTGGTCCATTTCTTAATGCCATAGAAAGCTCAAGATTAGGTTCAACATCAGCTGCATTTACAGCTACAATAGGCCTAGTAACATATGGCATATTAAATAACTAATTAGTAAAATAATACTCTACTCTACCAGAAAAAACTATGTATAACAAATATATATAGCTTAGTGAAGAATAAGAGTGAATTTCAAACGAAGATATGGATAAATCAAGTTATAAAGCAAATGCAAAAAAGAAAAAAATGTAGTATTTTGGTAGAATACATCCTTGATCTCTCCATTTCCTTAGATCAAAAACCAAAACATTTAAATCTTTCTCTGTGGGAATAACTTCAGTATCCAAGTCTCACTTTCACGTTTGTCTCATGCTTCACATATTTCACTCCAAATACTATATCTTAGTCCTGCTCAACCTGAATCCGACTCCAGAAACTCTAGTTGTATTTATATAATTTTAATGAGAAAGGCATACAAGACATATAGTTTGGACTATAAAATATAAGGTAGACTAATCTCACTTATTTATTCAAAGCAGACAATAGTTATAATTCATAAATTATTCTAGAATGGTAGATGGTGATTCCAATATTAGGAGTAACATGTAAACTGGAGTCTTATTATGGGATAGAAAGTTATGTAATAAAGGATATTTACTTGATGAGTTATTTCTATTATGAGAAAATTAAAGTATGCCAACTAGAAGAATAAAACTCTATAGATATCTAATAGTTGGTTAGATATCAATAGTAATTTCAGTTTGAACAAAATTTATAGGCTACTACTCATACTCATAATACCACACTTATACCATTCATACTTACTACACTTAAATTCCTCACCTACTTCATGTCAAATCAATCAGATGAAATCTCAAAACTAATATCATTACCCTCATATTTTCTTCCTTTTATTACAACACTCACCTCAAATTCAAGCTTGGTGTCTAGTACTAAACACATATATCAATCTAATCGCTCACATACTATACTAGCTTACGACTACTAGATAAAATTATGAAATACTCGTCCACTAAGACCTCATGACAAGCAGTCAATCTTATCTCACAACCTACCTATTTATAGATTACCGTCACATTTCCTTTCACAAATTAAGTACTATTTACCTATTTACTATACATCATTACTTAATTAGTTCTATAACCCTCTGAATATCATGGGGTTTTCCTTCAAAATCATAAGGCTATCTTAGATCTATAACCTCATGAATACTCTGCTCATCTATTCAACACATATACTTGGTCTTCACTAACACAATGGCACATCGACTTAGACTCTTTTCTTGTTAAAGTATACTCTTAACTCATCTTAACTAGGAACTATTCATCTACCTTCTATCATGAAATCCACATAAAATTATTACTCCTTAGCCTACACATAAGGTAAAAATCCTCATTAATGACTTATTGGTACATGACTACAACTATACACTTTACTCAATAACAATCTCCATTTCTTAGGTTACTACTTCTAAATGTGTAACACCTCAAAATCAGACTTGGACTTTGCAGCAGAAAACAACAGAATTTGGTGAACCACGATAGGGTGCACGAACTGTGAAAGGAACCACGGTCCATTGACCTACCCGTGGTTCACACCCACCCAGAAGTGGTAGACCACGAGACCCTTCACGGGTTGTGGACCACCACATGAGCTGTGGGAAGGCTCGTGGAAGTCAGGAAGAACCAACCAAAGCTCATGCCTCAGACCACGGAGCCCACCACAAACCGTGGTCTTAATGACGGACCGTGGGAGGGTCCGTCGTCTTGAGCCAGCAAGCCCTTAGCCCCAAGTGAAGAACCACAGAGGCCTTCATGGTTCGTGAAGTGGACCATAAGAGGGGGTTACTAGGAACTTGTAGACCATTGGCAGAACCACGACCCACTTGACGGGTCGTGGTCCTAATGATGGTCCATTAATGGCTCCATGGAAGGGCCCCATTAGCTTTTAAGTTAGGGTCGCTTTGGTCTTTTCCACTGTGCATTGGGCATTTAAACTACGTCGGTTGATACCTAAAGTACATCGTATTAGATAGTTTAAGCCTGATAATCTAGTCAGGGCCTAATCAAAACCTATATTCTCTAAAAAATCCATCGAACTTATTAGAGCAAAAAGAGAAGAAAGAGGCGACCAACTCCTCAAGAACACGCAACAAGTTTTCTTCGGTTCCAGCCCGAAATCAAAGGATTTCTCCGTAGATTTCGTCACCAGGTATGTGGGATTTCACTAGTGGGTTCCTTTCATCCACTAGGTCCCTAGAATTCAGTTAGTTCTTCAGATTCTCATAAACTGTTTAGACCTAGGGTTCAAGATTTATTGTGAATATAGTTCCTTTGATCTAAATAACTTGTTTCTTGATAGTTTTAGTGTAATTCCCTGCATAGTACCCAGAACCCTAGTTTGTGTAGATTCTCTTAGTTCATGAATTGCACTTGCTAGGTCAGTTAAACAAATAATCATGCTCCAGTTTCGAATGTTACAATATTAGTATATAATTGTTGCATTCCCAGGTTTGCATGTTAGTCTATTCAGTATGTCAGTATTTCAGTTACATTTCAGTCATATACATATTCAGTTAGGAGTAGACTTAGCACCAAGTTGGACTAGGGATTATCGTACCCTCACAGTCCTAGAACTATGTGCCCCCGTAGGAGTATAAGTCCCCTCTGTTGGGCATTAGATTTAGTGATCACGCCAGTCATGCCTTTATACCCCTGGCAAGGTATATTGGGCCCTCTGGATGGGGCGTATACATCGGACTCCACGTTTAGCTCACGTGGTTTTATGTCGGTTAATAGTAGCTCCCACAGTCAGATGCTTAGTGCATTTGACCAGGTTTTCAGTATATACATTTGTATTCAGTTCAACATGTCTTGTTCATGGTTAGTACTTGGTCATTGTATTCAGTTCAGCTTTTCAATATTTATCATGTTGCACGGTTATGCCTTGTTCAGATTACATATGTTTATTCAGCTTAGCATCTATATCTTGCATGCTCAGTACATTCCAAGTACTGACGCATACTCTGCACTACATCATTTCATGATGTAGGTTCAGGTACTTAACATTCAGATCGCGCTTAAATTGATTCTCGGTCTGCATTTCAGCAACTTCAGTGGTGAGTTCTCATACTTCGAGGACAATAGACATGCGTTTCATACTTGGTTTTTATTCAGTTTTTAGTTTTTTTTTTGTTAGAGTTAGTTGGGGGGCATGTATCAGAAACTCAACTCAGTTAGAGGTTTTTCAGACATAGTAGTAGAATCATCTTGGATTGTTGAGTTTATCTTTCAGCTATCACTAAACTTTAAGTATGCTTTATACATTCAGACTAGTTGGGTATTCCCCATTTTCCAATTATCTATTGTTTAGCTTCAGCATAGTACTTGTATTATTTAGTTATTCTCAGTATACTTATGATTATGCCAGGCACATGGTTAGCTTGGGTGACTCGTGATCCTAGGCCCCATGTTACGTCAAAGGGGTAGCCTCGGGGCGTGACAAGCTTAGTATCAGAGCATTAGGTTCAAGAGTCCTAGGATGTCTGAAAGCCGCACTAAGTAGAGTCTCTTTCATGGGTGTGAGTGCACCACATCTATGAGAGGGAGGCTACGAAGTGTTTTAAGAAAAACTTCACTTTCTTTGTTATTCTTATTGTGCGTGGGTATGATCCAACTTCTCCTTTCTAATTCATCGTTATGCATTTCAGAGCATACCTCATCGTAGAGCTAATGCACGGAATGCTAATGCACAAATGCTAACGCAGTTCCTCTAGTCCCGAACTATGAGGTTATGAATGCAGAATTTTGGAATGCGATCCAACTCTTAGCTCAGAGTGTGGCCAATCCGAACAATCAGCAGGCATCAGTTCCTACAAACACTAATGTTGGATAATTTGCAGCTAGGGTTCGAGATTCTATTCGGATGAATCTGCCCGAGTTTTTTATGTTGCTGGTTGGTGAGGACCCACAGAACTTCGTTGATGAGGTTAATCTTTTTTTTGGAGTGATGCAAATGACTAGTAATGATAGGGTGGAGTTGGAATCCTACCAACTTAAGGATGTAGCTCACATTTGATTCACTCAGTGGAAAGAAAATAGGGGTACAAATGCAACTTCTGTGACTTGGGAGTGTTTTACTGGAGCTTTTCTGGACAGGTTCTTTCCAAGGCAGTTGAGAGAAACTAAGGCACAAGGGTTTATGGATTTGAAGCAGGGTACCATGTCAGTCCAAGAATACGAACTTAATTTCACCTAGCTCTCTAGGTATGCTCTACACATGGTTGCCAATCCAAGGGCACAAATGAGTAAGTTTCTGTTTGGGGTATCCGACTTGGTGAAGACAGAGTGTAGGAATGTTATGCTGTTAGAGGATATGAATATCTCTAGGCTTATGACTCATGCTCAACAGGTTGAGGGAGATAAGCTTAGGGACATGGCTAAGGACAGCAAGAAGGCTAGAATAGGGAATTATGAATACTCTCAGTAGAAATCGAGTGGTGGAAATCGCTCATAATTTCAACAGAGGTTTACAGCCCCAGTACCTTCATCAGCTAGTGCTCCATCCCCCAGGTTTCGACATGATCATAAAGGTGGGGCATCAGGCTCTAAGTCTCAAGAGAGTGCTTCAGGTAATAAGACTTACCCAACTTGTCCAAAGTGTGGTAAGAACCATCCAGGCGAGTGTCTTACAGGAAAGGAAGGGTGTTTTGGGTGGTCAGTCTAGCCATAGACTAAAAGATTCCCCTTCTGCCAAGCAGGGGCAATGAGGTAATAATAATAGGGCTCAGTCTACAGCTCCAGCAACACCAGCAGGTCGCCCAACTCAACAGGTTGCTTCATCTGCTACAGGTAGCAGTCAGCGCCAAAATAGGTTGTATACTCTCCAGGCTCACCAGGACCAAGCAGGTCGATGGACCGTGGTTTTTTTCACGGTCTGTGAACCCTGTCGTGGTTATTAGATCCACGGGCTACATTGTTTTTTGTAACTCCCTATATAATAGTAGACTATGGTGTCTATCATCTTGTTCGAGTTAAGGATTCAAACTCCAAAATCCCAACTCTTGAGTTAGTCCCAGTAGTAAATGAATTTCCAAAAGTGTTTCTAGAAGATTTTCCCGGAGTTCCTTCCAAAAGGGAAATAAACTTCAGAATAGAATTCCTTCCAAATACCCAGCCTATTTCGATTACTCCTTACAGAATGGCTCCAATCGAGCTTAAGGAATTGAAAGAGCAGTTGAAAGACCTTCTAGATAAGGGCTTCATCAGACCTAGTATCTCTTCATGGGGTGCTCCAGTGTTATTCATGAAAAAGAAAGATGGTTCTCTCAGAATGTGCATTGACTATCGACAATTGAAAAAAGTCACAATCAAGAATAAGTATCCTATCCCCAAGATTGATGACTTGTTTGATAAATTCAGGGTGCTAGATGCTTTTCTAAGATAGACCTCAGTTACGGCTATCATCAGCTCCTAGTCAGAGATAGTGACATTTCGAAGACAGCTTTCACAACTCAGTATGGTCATTATAAATTTGTAGTTATGTATTTTGGACTAACAAATTCTCCTGCAGCTTTCATGGACTTAATGAATAGGGTGTTCAAACAATATTTGGATTTGTTCGTTATCGTCTTTATTGATGATATCCTTATTTATTCTTAGAGTGAGGAGGAGCATGCGATTCATCTAATATTTGTTCTGTAAACTCTCAAAGATCGCCAGCTATTCGCTAAGTTCAGCAAATGTGAATTCTGGTTGCAGTCCATCACTTTTCTTTGTCATATGGTATCTAGCGAAGGGATCTAAGTAGATTCTTAGAAAATTGAGACAGTACAACACTGGCCCAGACCCATCCCTCTAACAAATATCAAAAGTTTCTTGGGTTTGATAGGGTATTATAGGAGATTTGTTGAAGGATTTTCATCCATAGCTTCCCCATTGACCAAGTTGACTCAGAAAAAGGTCAAGTTTCAGTGGTCAGGTGATTGTGAGAAAAGCTTCTCAAAATTGAAGATTGGGTTGACTAAGCTCTAGTCTTAACTCTACCAGATGGTTCAGATGGTTATGTAATTTATTGTGATGCATCTAGGGTTGGCCTAGGTTATGTGCTGATGCAGGGAGGTAAAGTCATAGCTTATGCTTATTGACAACCTAAGATCTATGAAAAGAACTACTCTACTTATGACCTCGAGCTTGCACCCGTAGATTTGCCGTAAAGATTTGGAGACACTACTTGTATGGTGTTCATGTTGATGTATTCATAGATCATAAGAGCCTCCAATATGTGTTCACCCAGAAAGAGTTGAACCTTCGTTAGAAGAGATGGCTTGAATTCCTAAAAGACTATGACATGAATGTGCTTTACCATCCTGGTAAGGCCAATGTAGTGGCTGATGCTCTTAGCAGGCTGTCTATGGGTAGTGTAGTGCATGTGGAGGAAGAAAAGAAAAAGCTAGCCAAAGATGTTCACCGACTTGCTCTCTTAGGAGTTGGCCTTACAGACATGTCAAATGGTGGTGTGATAGTTTAGAACTTATCAGAATCTTCATTGGTAGTGGAGATTAAGGAAAAACAGGATAGTGATCCTATATTACTTCAGTTGAAAGGTGTGGTTCATCAGCAAAAAGTTGAGGTTTTCTCCTAAGGGAGAGATGGTGTTCTTTGTTACCAGGGTCGCGTATGTGTTCCTAATGTGGATGAGTTGAGGCAGCAAATCCTCACAGAAGCTTATAACTCCAGGTATTCCATTTACCCAGGTGCCATTAAGATGTACGTGATCTACAGGAAGTCTTTTGGTGGAACAGTAAGAAGAGGGACATAGCAGATTTTGTGGCTAAGTGTCCTAGCTATCAACAGGTTAAGGTAGAACATAAAAAACTAGGAGGTATGATTGAAGAGATTAACATTCCAACATGGAAGTGGTAAGTGACAAACATGGACTTTATTATGGGTTTACCTCATACATGCAGACAACATGACTCCATTTGGGTGATAGTGGACAGAGTTACTAAGTCCGCTCACTTCTTGGCTGTCAAGACTATAGACTCGACGAAGGACTACGAAAAATTCTACATTCATGAGATAGTCAGGTTGCATGGGTTCCCTTGTCTATCATCTCAGATAAAGGTCCTCAATTTACCTCTCATTTTTGGAAATCGTTTTAGAAAGGTCTTGGTACTAAAGTAAATCTCAATACAACATTTCATCCGCAAACGAATGGTCACGCAGAGCGTACCATTCAGACCTTAGAGGACATGTTGAGAGCTTGCGTGATCAATTTCAAAGGAAGTTGGGATGATCACCTACCCCTTATAGAGTTCTCCTATAATAATATCTACCATTCTAGTATTCTGATTGCCCCGTATGAGGCACTATATGGGCGTAGATGTAGATCTTCGATTGGTTGGTCTGAAGTAGGTGAAACAGCCTTAATTGGGCCAGATTCGGTTCATAAAGCTATGGAAAATGTTCATCTCATTAGAGATAGACTAAAGACAACCCAGAGTCATCAGAAGTCATATGCAGTTTTGAGGAGAAGGGAGTTAGAGTTATAAATCGATGATTGGATTTTCCTGAAAGTGTCACCTATGAAGGTGGTGATGAGATTTGGCAAAAAGGAGAAGCTCAGTCCCGGATATGTAGGTCCTTACAGAATCCTGGAAAGGGTTGGTAATGTGGCTTATGAGTTAGAGTTGCCAGCATAACTAGCAGGGGTTCATCCAATCTTTCACATTTCCTTGTTGAAGAAGTGTGTGGGTGATCCAGCATCGATAGTGCCATTAGAGAGTGTGGTTGTGAATGATAGTCTCACTTATGAAGAGGTGCCAATAGAGATTCTTGACAAGTTCGTAGGTTGAGAAATAAAGAAGTCGCTTCAGTGAAGGTTTTGTGGAGGAGTCAATCCATAGAGGGAGTTACTTGGGAAGCAAAACTAACCATGAAAGCCAAGTAACCTCATCTCTTTCCTTCCGATTTTGTTTCAGCCTGAGGTAAAAGTTCCTCTCCAGTTTCTTAGTTTAATTTAACGTAAATTCAGTCTCAGTATCTTGTTCTCAGTTGTTCTTGCATTTCAGCATATTTGCATGTTCTAGGAACTCAGTTCAGTAGATATCAGTTTCTGGTACTTAGTGGTAGGGATTGTAACTCCTTCCCTCCATACTCAGCTAGTTTAGGCTTCATTCGAGGACGATGATCCCAAGGGGGAGATATTGTAACACCTTAAAATTAGAATTGGACTTTGCAGCAGAAAACAACAGAATTTTGTAAACCACGACAGGGTTCACAGACCGTGAAAAAAACCACGGTCCATCGACCTGCTTGTGGTTCACACCCACCTAGAAGTGGTAGACCACGGGACCCTTCACGGGTCGTGGACCACCACACGAGCTGTGGGAAAGATCGTTGAGGCCAGGCCAAACCAACCCAAGCTCAAGGATCAGACCACGGAGCCCACCATAGATTGTGGTCTTGATGACGGACCGTGGGAGGGTCAGTCGTCTTGAGCCAGCAAGTCCTTATCCCCAAGTGAAGAACCACAGAGGCCTTCACGATTTGTGGTTCTTCACACGGTCCGTGAAGTGGACCGTGGGAGGGGTTTACCAGGAACCAGTAGACCATGAGCAGAACCACGATCCACTTGACGAGGCGTGGTCCCAACGACGGTTCGTCAATGGCTCCGTGGAATGGCCCCGTCAGCTTTTAAGTTAGAGTCATTTTGGTCTTTTCCACTGTGTATTGGGCATCTACATTATTTAATACCTATACTAAGTTGTTTTACTCAGTTTAAGCCTGATAATCTAGTCAGGACCTAACCAAAACCTCTATTCTCCAAAAAAATCCATCAAGCTTTGAGCAAAAAGAGAAGAAAGAGTCGACCATCCCCTCAAGAATACATAACATATTTTCTTCAGTTTCAGCCCCGAAATCAAAGGATTTCTCCATAGATTTCGTCACAAGGTATGTGGTGTTCCACTAATGGGTTCCTTTCATCCACTAGGTTCCTAAAATTCAGTTACTTCTTCAGATTCACATAAACAGTTCAAACCTAGGGTTATTTTCAAGATTTATTATGAATATGGTTCCCTTGATCTAAATAACTTGTTTCTTGATAATTTTAGTATAATTCCCTGCATAGTACCAGAACCCTAGTTTGTGTAGATTTTCTTAGTTCATGAATTGCACTTGCTAGGTCAATTAAACAGATAATCATGCTCCAATTTTGAATGTTACATTATCAGTAAATAATTGCTACATTCCTAGATTTGCATGTCAGTATTTGAGCTATTCAGTATGTCAGTATTTCAGTTACATTTCAGTCATATACATATTCAGTTGGGAGTAGACTGAGTACTGAGTTAGACTAGGGTTCAACGTACCTCACAGTCCCAGAACTATGTGTCCCCGTATGAGCATAAGTCCCCTCTGTTGGGCGTCAGATTTAATGATCACGTTAGTCATGCTTTTATACCCTGGCAAGGTATATTGGGTCCTCTTGATGGGGCATATACATCGGACTCCACGTTTAGCTCACATTTTTTTTTGTCGGTTAATAGTTGCTCCCACAGTAAGACTCTTAGTGCATTTGACCAGGTTTTCAGTATATACATTTGTATTCAATTCAGCATGTCTTGTTCATGGTTATTACTTGGTCATTGCACTCAACTCAGATTGTTAGTTATCTTTTCAGTATTTACAGTATTGCTCAGTTATGTCTTGTTCAGCTTACTTATGTTTATTCAACTTAGCATTTATATCCTGCATGCTCAGTACATTCCAAGTACTGACGCATACTCTGCGCTACATCCTTTCATGATGTAGGTTCAGGTACTCAGCATTCACATCGCGCTTAGATCGATTCTCGGTCCACATTTCAGCAACTTCAGTGTTGAGTCCTCATACTTTGAGGACAATAGAGATGCGTTTCATACTTGGTCTTTTCATTAAATTTTTTCAGTTTTTTTTGTTAGAGTTAGCTGGGGGCATGTCCCAGCAACTCCACCAGTTAGAGGATTTTCAGACATAGTAGTAGAATCAGCTTGGATTGTTGAGTTTATCTTTTAGCTATCACTAAACTCTTAGTATGTTTTATACATTCAGACTAGTTGGGTATTCCCTATTTCCAATTATCTATTGTTCAGCTTCCGCATAGTACTTGTATTATTTAGTTATTTTCAGTATGCTTATGATTATGCCAGACACATGGTTAGCTTGGGGTCACTCATGATCCTAGGTCTCGTGTTACGTGAAGGGGTAGCCTCGGGGCGTAACAAAATGCATACTTCTAACTTTAGGAACAGTTACTACTATATCTTATAACATCGTAACTCATACTATCTTTTCGGGTGAAAATAGTATTCAAGTTCTAAAACATACTCCCCTCTTAAATGGTATCACCTGAAACAAGACTTAGAGAATAGAGTATGAGAGTACATCTCTCTTTTAGCTTGAACGCACGATTCATATGAATAAGAGTGAATTCTTTTGAATCTAAACACTTAATCTCATTCACGGGCTTCTCTCAAGCCTCCCTGCAGCCACATTTCTTTCTCAAGACTTTTTTTGAGAGTAACTCATCGATAAGAATCTGCGCTTTGCTTTACAACTACCTTGAGTATTATGGGTCGTTTAATGGATTTGAGAAACGCACGAGTTTGAATAAGTTCCTCATGACATAGTTCTATTGCACGATTTAGAGTATGAAAAGGAAAACTTTTCTTAAATGTCTGTAGTCCCCTATTTATAGAATTGGGACCTTCACAATTATAAATAAGATCATATTGAAACGACTTCATAGACACCCTAAGACACTTGAACTCGGTGCTCTGATACCAAATTTGTCACGACCTAAGCCTACACCCTGGACGTGGTTAGCACTCGAGAACCATTGCTGGCCCGAAGCGAACACTCATCCTGGCTTACTACAAGTGGAAGACTAACTCATGTATACACAAGAATTAAACTGAAATAAATGCTAAATCAATGGTGTAATAAATCTCAGAACCCTCTGAATATACTGAGTATGAAATATAAATTTTTAAATAAAACATCTAAACTGAAAGACTCTCCAAAATTGTCTATCTATGAAGCCTCTACTACAAAAATATGAGTGTCGTGACAAGACTCACGACTCCTCAAGAGAACTACTACTAATAGCTCATAAAATTTGAGTCCTCCTAAAGCAAGAAGGTCTTACTCAAAAGCTGATGAGCGGATGAAGTGATCTCAATAGACACTTGTTCAGGATCCTAAGTACATGTATCATTATCATTAAAAGATGCAATCTGAATGACATCAGTACATTGAATGTAGGAGATATAGATGAATAAAAAATATCTGAACTGAAACTTTGACATTAACTCAATTGAAATATAATATAAATCATGATGGAAAAATCATTTAAGCTCTTACCAAAAGAATGCAATAATAGCATATACTGAACTAAACAGGCAGAAAGAAATACTCAACTCACTGTAAATCATGATTAGAGATAATATCATTTAAAGCTTCACAAATTACAATATAATAACTCAAATAAAATTGTATGTGAAAATACAATGAAAGTACTCTTTACTCTATTAGGGAGCTTGTCTAACCGACAATCATCACTATGAGCTACGTGATGATACAACATCTCTCCCATGCTACCAGAATTGTCCTATACCGTGCCGGGATATATAATCTCTCAACTAAGTGGATCCACTAAGCAATAAGGATTCATCTAAAAAGTATGATCTATACCCATGTTGGCAAGACATGATTTATTAGGATTTTGAGTTGTCTGAACTCATACCCATATCGGTGTTCAATACTACTCCCAATAATATATATGTTCATGCTCAAATGTATAACACATTTCTTTCTCTAGTTTTGAGATAATTACTCAAACTATCCTCTTAAAAGAGGTAATTGCTCTGATATATCTCTGAACCCATAAACTCATTTAGAAATCAAAGTTTCTCTTTCCTCAATGTAATAAAATGATACATTTTGAGACTACAGTGTTCTCTTATATTCTTTCTCAAATCATTTTTTTCAAAACTCCTTCTCAAGACTCCTCTTTGCTTTCTCACACTCAATTTAAAACCAAAATGTTGGCTTCAAAAGATTCTAAAAAATTATAACTCAAAATAGAGTTCAAGTTGAAATATAGACATGAACAAATGAACTCAAGGATCTCAATAACAGTATAATTTTTTTTTCAATACTCAGAACTCAAGAACTCAAAACTCAACGATACTACTCATCTCATGAATACTAAAAAAATACAATAGATCAAGGATCTCAATGTATAATAATATATATAACAACTCCAAACTCTAAATGACGTAAATTTGGTGGCGTTGGAGTAAGGATTCATAGAACTTTAATTTGACAGGTCATGGGCCACCTAATTCTTTATGAGCTGAGAGATATTGTCGTTTGATGTTGACCTAAGTAGAATCTTAATTTGAAACTCAATCGGTAAGAAAGCTTTCAACTCAACTTTGTGCTAGGAGGTTCTAGTAACCTTAATTAGGTGTAAAGATGTTGAGGTTTAGATTTATAAGGGTTAGGAAAATACTTAAAATAACTCCTTTTAAAAAGTGACAGAAGCCATCTATGGAAGGCCATCTATGGTCATGCTCAGTTTTCTGGATTTCTTAAGTTTGGGATTACGGACCCTTTCTATGGTCCTTTAGAATTTTGACGGGTCATCATGCTCGTCTGTAGAAAGTTTACTGGGAGTGTTTCAGGACTTGGTTTCCATGAGGCCCTTCTACGGATCGTAGATGTTTCTACGACCCGTAGGTAGTCTGGTGAACTTTAGATACAAAAATCAATTTTCAAGAGCATGATTCCACAGACCCACCTACAGTTCGTAGATACCTCTACGGATGGTAGATGCCTTTTGTGGCACCAGATTGTAGAAAATTTGCAAGGTTTGATTTGAGGTAGAATTTTCGGGGTGTTACATTGGTGACCTTTTTATATTGATATTTTTTTCTATTTTGTTGTTTAAATATGTTTACAAAATTGAGTAAATTCAAACACAATACTACAAAAGAAATGTCACTTTCTCCCGTATTTAAATTTTAAATGTATTTTGAAATGTTTCAATGATATCTGGTCATTTTGGTCTCAAAAAATAATTAGCTCTATGACAATGTGTATTAATCATTCAAAAGAATAGTGGTAAAAGGCTTATTAAGACTGAGATACATATATATAGGGGCTAATCAAAGCGCTTATATGAAAATATAGTTTGTCATTGCAGATTCAATTTTGACAATCTTGATGAATATCATTACTGAACAAACAAATCCTTAGATAACAGTAGTACAAGTCTTATTAAGACCGAGATACATACATATATAAGGGCAAATCAATGTGCTTATATGAAAAAATATTTGTAACAACCTTCAGTAAACTATAAATTTGAAATTTGGATGAACAAATTAAGAAACTATTTGAGAGGTTTTAGTAAAAAACATTGCACATATAAGATCACTTATAGCATAAAAACTGTTAGTTTATAGATTGTGGTAATTTAAATGTGTCATGATTTCGTTCTTATCTGGGTCGTAACTAAACTCATATAAGACAAGATATAGATAATACAAAATTTATTTACTTTTGTTGAATTTGGTGTTAGATTTTTAATTTCAAGATATTTTTTCAAACTAATTTACGGGCACGTGTAGGCCCATTTGACAATATATTTTGCTATCTAACAATAACAATTTTTTTCTTGAATATATTTTATTTTTAGAAATTTTTAGGGGTTATAAAATATAATTAAAAAGTCATCATACTACTCATCTCCCATAGATATGATAATGTTTGTCATAAGCACTGATTTTTTTTTTTTTAAGACTTATGCACATCATGTCTAGTCTATATGAATCTTTCACATTGTAATTGGATGAACCGTACATTTAGTGTAAATTATTCAATATTTTTAATCAGTTAATCTGATTAATACATCTAAGCATGGTATATGTAATTAACATAGAATAATGGCTCCCGTTCTTAGAAGAAAATGATATTTCCGGAAAATGTGAAAGTTTTAATATAGACGACAGGACAATTATTTGCACTAATGTTATCTTAAACTTTTGTATTAAAATTATGTTACTCATCAAGAAAAATTTCTTTAGAAAAGTGTGTTGGATTAATTTAAACTAATTAATTATTTTTGTCAAGATCAATTTTTTTTCTCTTAAGGATGCAATTCACTTTTGTCACGACCCAGACCGTCGTAGTTGACATCCACACTAACCCTCCGGTGGGAGAACCATTACTACAACCCAACTAAGCAATTTTTAAGAAGATAAAATATTTAAAGATACGGAAGCAGGTTTAAATGACTAAATAAATACGGAGTTCCCATAAATTCCGAAGGTCTAACAAACAACTATTGCGGAAATTTAACCCCTAGAACTGAAAGTCATTGTACCAAAACTTTGTTAACCGACAAGTCTAAGAAAAAGGGGTACAACCCCGAAACTAAACATACGAATAAGTCTAACTATATAGTCTGAGTCCGAAAAGAATGGACTAAACGATTAGAGGATCCATGGCAGCCTGAAAGAATTGGCTCACACTCAAATCCGGTCTCAGTCAATGATTCCCTAGCCGAGGTCTATCAGTAGCCGCTTGAAGATGCCTTGTACTCAACAAAGAACGAGCAAGTGCAGTATCCGTACACAAACCACAATGTACTGGTAGGATCATGCGGCTACTCCAGTAAGTGAAATACAACGAGTAATTATAACACAGTAAACACACATATACAGAATGCATAATTCAACTTATCATTTCAGGAGCAACATACAAATTCCAAATATCAATGACAGGTAGACGTGAATGTAATAATCACAAGTGGTCCACTTATGGATCCCACATCCAAACTGTTAGTGTGTCGGAACGTGACACCCGATCCAATGTAAATGTGTTGGAATGTGACACCCGGTCCAATATATGTGTCGGAACATGACACATGATCCAATATATGTGTCGGAACATGACACCTGATCCAGTCAGCACAACCACAGTCACAATCACACCAATAATGAACAATGTTCATAGCCATACAATCAAGTAATAGGTTCATGACATGTAATTGTTCACACATACTCATTTCATTAGATTTGATTCACATTCCCCTATTAACATACATGCATGTATACAATGAGGCAATTAACTAGTATATATCACACAAACAGGAAATCAAACCATCACCTAGCTCGAAACCAAGCCTGATTACTCCTAAGATACTTGAGCCTTCCCTTTTCGGAGTCTTTCAGCTTGTTCTTGGTCTAAAACAAGCAATTTAACGCAAGGATCAATAAATAAGGCATAATTTACCCGGGTAATAATCAAACTATCAATCCAAGGCCAAACCCAAGATCCCAATATTCAATTAGGGCTTTTCCCACCATTAACTTCAGGCCAAAACCCTCCCCAACGATAATTACCCAAGATTCTAAGTTCTAAGAATCGAAATATGGATTAAGGGAGTAATTATCTTATCTTTTGCACTAGAATTCATGGGAAACTGTCAAGAAACTGCCATGGGTAGCCTCTTAGCTCTCAAGAACGAAAGTTTGTAGAAAATAACGAAATTGGGGTTTTTCCCCGACTTAATTCGCGACTGGCCCGCCAAGGCGGACCCTATCCCGCCAAAGCAGCCCCACCCTGGTGGCTTGTATGGGGATAGAAGCTCGGAATTTGAGTTCCAAGCTCCCATTTCACAACACACCTTCAAACTTAGATGATCTAAAACTACCCTTTAACGCCAAGATCAGTTTCGGGAGTTCTACTCGCCCGAATTCGATTCTGTAAAGCCATACAGGCTCCTCAACATCTTGGCTATCCACTCATATGATAAAATTCATAATTAAATCCCCCATTCATTACCAGATTTCCCTAGACCTCACCTTATTCATAATTCGTACAAGTTTGGCCTAGGCTAGAAATTTCCAAGTCACTACTCAAAAGTTTTCTGGCCTAAATTCTTTCCCCATTGGATTTTCCATAACGACGGGAACATGTCATTACAATAGATACCAATATATCCATCACTCATCCCCGAGTGATAAACTAGGAAAATCTAGCTAAGGTAAGAGTAGAGTAGTACCTGAATCATTGAATAACTATGGATACTTGTCTCGTATGTCCTTCTCGATTTCTTAAGTAGCTTCCTCAACCGGAAGATGCTTCCATTGAACTTTCACGGACTTTATCTCCTTGGTCCTCAGCTTCTGGACATCGCGATCAAGAATTTCAATTGGTTCTTCCTCATACTGAAGGCCCTTGTCCAACAAAACTGAGTCCCACTTAATGATGTAATCTCCGTCACTATGATACTTCTTTAACATGGACATATCAAGCACTGGATGGACCCCAGATAGGCTAGGCGGTAAAGACAACCTATAAGCCATTTCCCTACACAGTCAAGAATCTCAAATGGTCTGATGTAGCGAGGACTAAGCTTGCCCTTCTTGCCAAATCTCATCACCCCTTTCATGGGTGACACTTTTAGAAGAACTTTCTCACCAGCCTGAAATGTCATGTCCCTTACCTTACGATGTACATACTTTTTCTGTCGACTTTGGGCTGCTAGGAGCTTAACTTGGATGCTTCTTACGTTATCCTGAACATCCTTCACCAAGTCAACCCCCAAAGGTTTCACATCTCCAGCCTCAAACCATCTTATGGGCGATCTACATCCCCTCCGATAAAGTGCCTCGAACGGTGCCATATCAATGCTGGAGTGGTAGCTGTTATTATAGGAGAACTCACACAAAGTTGGAACTTATCCCAGTGTCCTCCAAAGTCAATCACACATGCCCTCAACATGTCCTCTAACACTTGAATAGTCCTTTTTGACTGCCCTTCTATTTGCGGATGGAAGGTTATGCTCATATGACCAGGTTCTCCATAATTATAGAAAGTACGATCAAAAGACGGCCTGCCTCTAGCAGAAGACGTTGTTCCCTGGCTATCCTGAATAAAATTTTGCTATGGAGTTTCCAAGTAATTACCTGTAGAAGCGAGCATGGTGGACTGGACGGGCTGCAAGTGTTGGCCTACCTGAACCTCTGGATGTAGGAACCCTGAAAGTTACCTGTGCTCTTGGCTTTTTTAGCCAAAGCCTTAGCCTACCCATCACGTCTAACTTCTTCCACTTTCTTCACAAAGTTGGTCACCTCATTAAAGCTTTTTCCTACAGAAGTCATGTGAACAAAAAATACCTGTAATTCGGGGTTCAATCCTTTGACAAATAGACGAATCCTCTCCTCCTCTATAGTTACCAGTTATGTAACATACGTGAAACGACCCCAAAAATGCCTGAAAATGTGCTTCGGAAACACCTATAATTGTAATTTCCATATATCTCAAAATCCGTTCATGATTTCAGAAATTCAACTTCATATTCTTATTCAGGGGGTCAAATTGAGTGGAAAATGGGTCTAACCTGAATTTTAGAGCAACCGTATCAAAATTCGAAAATCGCAAAAAATGCGATTTGGAGGGTCAACTTTAAAGGGGAATATCTCTTATCACACAAGGAACTGGAAGGGCCATAAACTATCAAAATTAAATCCCTGTGAGTTAGCTTTCCAAAGCACTTGGTTTCACCTCATTCCGAGTTAGAATGAAGGAGTTATGACCATTTTCGTAAAACCTGTCTGTGCAGATTTGCAATTTCCAGTAAGCTGTTTTCTTTTAAAGCCTCATTTTTTTAGGCTAAGTGTTGGGGTGTTTTTTTTTTTTATAAAAAGAGGATATGTCCCATACTTAGTCATATTTTTTTTCTAGCTTCAAAATACTCAAAAACACTCTCTAAGCCCTCTTCAAAATTCCACCAAGATCCTCAACCAAATTCAAACATCTAAAGCTCTAATTCTGAATTCAAGACTCAATCTCAAGCTTCAATTCTCCATTCCAATCTTCATCAAGAATTCTCCAAAGTTGAGGTATGTGGGTTTGATTGTGGAAATCTTCCTTTCCACAAGT
>JAJOOR010018146.1:0-56938 GCA_036250505.1 Solanum acaule | reverse complement strand
TTTATTCATTTATAAATTGTGTTGTAGTTTATATTCTAAGTTTTCTATTTGTATTTGTAGATATAAAATAGTTTTTCTTTGTGCTACTATAGATTTTTCACAAATTCCTGCAAATATATTACTTTTAAGTCTATTTTGCCTATGTCTCAATTCTTGTCTTTTTGCTATAATTATTTCAGTAAGATTTTGTCTATATTCGTTATTCTCGTTATTTATTGTATCTTTAAATATTGAATATATTTATATTCTATTTTAGATATATTATCTATTAATTGATCTAGTTTGTTGTTATCAGTTTTTGTGATATTGAGTTGTTTATATTCTGGATATAATTTGTTTAATTTTCTTCTTATTTTTCTTAACTTTCTACTAGTTTGTTTCTTCTTATATTTCTTTTCATCCATGGCTCTGATACCATTTTCGTATCAAATTTAGTGCTTTTTCATGCAATTTTGGTACTTCTTTGCTATTGTTTTGGTGCAATTCTAGTGTCGTTTTAGTGTGAATTTAGTGTGCAACTTTTTTTTGTCAAATTTCCATGTTGTTTCGGTGCACAAAAAACACCATTAAAGATTAGACGGATGTTTGAGAGAACACCAAAAGTGCACCAATTGTTAAAACATGAAGGACTATAAGTGGTCCATGTTAAAAGACAAGAATTACTCTGACTCTTAACTCAAAAATAAAAGACAATATAGATCCTTTTCTCAAAAGATCAATCACAAATTCATAAATTTGTTATTCACAAATGGATTTGTAGTTACCTGTTTCTGAAATGGAGCAATAATTTCAATGAACTCCATTTTTCCTACGAAATCATCACAAATTAGATTTGGATGTTTTAAGAAAAAGATGAAAAGAATAGAAAACTGGTCATGTCGGGTTAAACTAGTTGGGTTAAATCTGCATGTAAAATTGAAGATGAATCATTTGATTTTGAGCTTAAAATTGTCCCTCCGTTAAAATTAAGAGTAAATTTGAGTCAAAGTATAGTGAGAAAGGTATATTTGAACCCAAAGTGTAACAGAAGGGATTTATTTAGACCAAAAGTATAACAACAAATATATTTAAACTATTTCTAATAGTACACGGGTATATTTTACCCTTTTCCATTTTAACATTAGTAATATATAAAAATTTCTAGAAATTAACCCTTAAACTATGATAGCCATAAATTTGTTATGAAATTCGTTGGTAATCCATTTACGGAATTTAAAATGTGCTTAAAACCTTTTTAAAATTCACTAAGAACGCTTACCCTTTTTCTGGTTTTAAAATACAAGGTTTCTTTAACACTTTTTTTTAATCTGTTTTTTTTTTCTTTCTAAAATTGAGTGGTGACTCTTTTTTTTTTTTTAATATGTATTTTCCAAGTTATGAAGTTTTGCTTAAGTTCAGATATAATCATGATGAAGTGGAATCTATGATGGAGATTCATTTAAGTTCTAACTAAAAGGATTTTTTCTATCTTTTGTGGCTAACTCTTATTTGTTTGTTTCTATTGTTATTTTGTTAAACTTTCATTTATTATATAACCTTCATTGCATTCATAGCATATTTTCGCTAAAGTTCATCGATTTTATATATGTTAAATTATGGTTTAGCAATTCTACAGTCTTTTTTATACACAACCATTTTTTTTGGAATATGTGATAATTTATTGGTTCATTACACATTCAACATTTATCATAGATTCAACCCAAGATGTCCGCTTGGGCCCCGATCTTTCAAAAGTTATTTTTAGATACCTAAGGTAGAGCTAAAACCAAATCTCTCTTTAGGAGCATTAGCTTAAGATGATTACCCAATATACCCAACACATATTTGGCCCATTAGAAGCTCACTTTGTCTCTATTTAGCCCATAACCAATATAAAAAAACAATTGAAATATATGTGTTAAATTTAAGGAAGTCCATCTTGTATCTATTTGACCCATGACCAATAGAAAGAAAAGCCTAATTTAGGTTTAAAAACTACACAACAAAAAAAAATCCAAAAGTTGGTGGTTCCTAACTTATGACTTTTAGCTTTTTCCTTATAAGACAGTTAAAAAAAAACAATCCTAAAACCCATGAACTCTAGTACCTCAATTCAATCATTGACTCTAATATTTACTTATCATTTTTCAGGAAGATAAACTATATTGTTGTTATAAGCCACTTGTGCACATCTTAACCATCCCTAGGAACTATTATTACTCTATAATAATTCTATTAGAGACTTAAAGACACGATCCTAAACACAAGTTCTAGGTTGCTTTCTTCTTGTTCTTCTTCGCCACATTTTTTAAAGATTCAGTCAAGCGATTAACATATACGTTGTCATTTCTTTATATATACCATCCACTCAGGAACAAGTCCAGTAAATTTTCTTCTTGTCAAAATCATGCAAAATACTGGATTAAGAGGAAAAAAATTAACTTAATTTCGATAGACATATAGAAATGGATGCTTAATTTCAATACAAAACAAATGATGATGCTTAATTATAAATCATACATACTTAAAAATCAAGAGTTACTTATTTTGATTTTAATCATCATAAATTGAAAAGAAAAAACTAAGAAATTAATAGTATTTTGACACATATTGCTACATAGAAAACACATTGAAAATATCGTAGTATATTTTTTTATCAAGCACTAGTCAGTATCTGTGCCTTCTTCGAATGCTTCTTCATCTTCCTTAGTTTCACAATTTAATTCTTGTTTTTATGATGTTATTAACATAACAATTATTAATGAGTTTATCTATTTAAATTACATCCTCATTTGGATAAGGTAAGAGTATATTTTTATCAGTGGAATTATTAATATCTATCTTGTGAACTTAAGCTTCTTTAATTTGGCATTGATCATTCAGTTCTGGAGTTGTCGTCACTTCCTCGTCAATAATTCAACAATATTTTGAGGTTTGATCTTAAATACAACTGCCCAGTTATCCGTGTCCTTTTTCTTTATCGGATAAGTCACAAAACACACTTCAATTTCTTGCATTGCAAGAATAAAAGGTGTGTGTATATATATATGTCACTCCCCAAGCCTACACTGTCGGCGGGACTGGCACTACAGAACCATTTCTTGCCCCAAGAGAACCCTTGTCCTTGCTTAACTACTCAACGAAAGACTTTACTCAACATTAGAACAACTCAAAAGACAACTTTATAACTCAAACTTAGAATGTATAAATGAAAACATTCACTGGCAATAAAGGCAACTTAATTCTTCACATAAGAAATAACAATGTAAAGACAGCTGAACTACTAATTGTCTATGAAGCCTCTAAAAGAACAGGGATATCGGGACAAGATCCCTGATCATCCTAACAACTAAAATACTAAAACCAATGATAAAAAGGAGTCCTCTAGATAGTAAGAAGGCTCACCAACTGACTCTGAGCTCAAATTGATCAACGAGGCACTGGATGCTGATCTTGGTTACCTGTGTCTGTATCATAAAACGATATAGACCAAATGACGTCAAAACATTGAATGTACAAGTTTGCAAGGGAAATACTAAAACATGACGTAAGCTTGAAAGGAATCTGAAAAGAGCACTTACATTTGCTTTACTCAACTCGCGAATAACTCAACTCAAATGCAAAGTAAAACGACAATAAAGGTGCATTTTATACAAAGCATTTAGACATTCAACAACAACTCAATTTACTCATATAATAAATTAATATAATTACTATGGAATTTTTTCTAACCAACAATCACCACTGTGAACCTAAGTGATGATACAACGTCTTGCCCACGCTGCTAGAACTGTCCTATACTTTGTCGTCATATAGGATGCCTTAACTAAGTGGATCCACTAGTCTATGCTAAAAAGACTAAGGAATCATCTAAAAATTATGATCCTTTCTACCCATGATGGCTACATGGTTTATGGAGGCTTGAGTTATTATGGACTCGCGTCCCTATATTGGTGCTCAATACTACTCCCAATTTATACTCAACTCATATGTTTTTAAAACAAAAATCTTTCATTGGTTTTAGATAATTCCTCAAAACTTAGCCTAAAAGCTCTCTTGGAAATCGGTGTTTCCTTTCTTGCTCAAATGTGAAAACATTTTAACTCTTGGGAAGACTTAGTTCCCGTATAATCTTTGAATAAATGAACTCAACTCTTACTCTTTACTCAACTCAAAACATAAGTCTTAAAACAAAGTTAAAATGTTTGTGAAAGACTTTTGGAAAACTCTACGAACTTCTTTTGACTTAAATCTTAACTTCTTGACTTGACTCTTAACTTTCCTTGAATTGAATAATGGATTCTAGGTTCATGATCTCATATTTATTAATGATTTCATGAAGTTAAAACGGACCTTAGAGTATATAAATCGACTAGAAAACATAGGTACGTTGCTAAGGATTAGTACGGAAAGAAGGGGGGAAAAGTGGGAGGACTGGCGTCCCTGGCGCTCTGAGAGGCGCGGGGCGCCAGCCCTGAAATTTCAGAGAATTACTTGGGGAGCTCTGGCTGGCGCGGTGCCCCAGAGGTTAAACTTCAGAGCCCCTATTGGGGCGGCGCCCTAGGTGCATTCCGACTTTTCTTCTTTGTTTTTCATCTCTAAACCCTTTAATTTCACTTGGTTCTTTCCCCAATCACTTAGAAACAACTAAATTATAAATATGTGTAAGATTCTACTCGAAAACACGCCTAAAACAATGAATGAAACTCAAGAAACTTCAACAACAAGAACCCACAAGATTTCAAACGAATTATCATCAAGAACTCATAAATTTCTTTCAAAACCATACAACTTTGGTGAATTGAATCATGATTGATGCGTGGGTGAACTAACCCAATGCTATGTGATCTCACATACCTCGTAGGGATCACCCCCTGATGAAATCCACTATCTTAGCTTCGAGAATTTGACGATTCTTGCTTCTTCTCCTCTTTTCTCCTATTTTTTTCTCTTCTCTATAACCCTAACTAAATTTTCAAATGCGTAAACTGACCAAGTTTAGTTTAGACCCCTAAATAATTACCAAAAATGAATTAAAATAATTGGGTAAGGAAAAGACCAAACTACCCTTCCAAAATCCGATTTTGACTTTCCTTAACTAGAAAACCCAACTTCAAAGGGACATATCTCACTCGGAATTGAATAAACTCGGCGGCGTTGGAAAGATAATTCCAAGATATTTCTTAAGGTATCTGGAACCACACCTAACTCTTCCTAAGATAGGAGTTATGGTCATTTGAAGTTGACCAAAAATCCAAACTTAACCTAACTTAACCAATTTTCCATACTTTTCATTCTTTTCAAAAACGACTCTTTCTAATTCTAGCTCCTTCTAGTTTTTTCAACTATCGAGGTGTTACAATATCTCCCCGTTGGGAACATTCATCCTAGAATGATATTATTCTTAAGAGGCTAAGGGTGTAACATTTAACATTCAGCTCAAACACCAAACAAGCAAATCTAACACATTAAGCATATAAATTAAAGAGTACTAAGAAGAGAATTAGTACATTGGTCTGGAATTTCTCCGGGCTCAAAGAGATGTGAATATCTCTTCTTCCTATCTTCCTTAGCTTCCCAAGTAGCTTCCTCAACAAATTGGTTCCTCCAAAGAACTTTGACTGATGCTACCTCTTTTGTTCTCAACTTGTGAACTTGGCGATCTAGAACCTATACAAGAATCTCCTCATAGGATAAGCTATCCTTGATACCAATATCTTCATTTGGTATGATTAATGAAGGATCACCCATGCACTTTTTCAACATGGAGACATGAAAGACCAGATGAACCGCTGCTAACTCTTGTGGTAGCTCCAACTCATAAGCCACATTTCCAATCGTCTTGGATATTCTGTAAGGACCAATATACAGGGTCCTAAGTTTCGCCTTCTTACCAGATCTCATGACACCCTTCATGGGTGAAACTTTCAAGTGACCCAATCATTTACTTCAAACCCTAACTCCCTTCTCCTAACATCAGCGTAAGATTTCTGATGACTTTGCGTTGTTTTCAACCTCTCTTGAATGCCTTTCACCTTATCCATAGCTTGATAAACTAATTCTTGTCCTATTAACCCTGCTTAACCAACTTCAAACCATCCAATAGGAGATCTGCATCTTCTCTTATAAAGAGCTTCATAAAGAGTCATTTGGATGCTAGAGTGGTAACTATTGTTGTAAGAAAATTCAATAAGAGGTAGGTGATCATCCTAATTACCTTTGAAATCAATCACATAATCCCTCAACATATCCTCTAAGATCTAAATAGTGCGCTCTGCTTGCCCATTTGTCTGAGGATGAAAGGCAATACTTAAGTTTACTTTTGAACCCAAGCCTCTTTGAAAAGATTTCCAAAACTGTGCAGTAAATTGTGCTCCTTTGTCTGAAATACTCGATATCGGAACCCCATGAAGTCTAACTACTTCTTGAATATAAAACATAGTATAATCTTCTGTTGAATGGGTAGTCTTTACCGCTAAAAAGTGGGATGACTTTTTCATTTTATCAACAATCACCCAAATAAAATCATACTGCCTACGAGACCTTGGCAAACCTGTGATGAAGTCCATATTGATCATCTCCCACTTCCATTCCGAAATTTCTATATTCTGAGCCATACCACTGGGCCTTTGATGCTCTACCTTTACTTGTTGGCAATTCGGACGTTTAGCAACAAACTCTGTAATACCCTTCTTCATACTACTCCACCAGCAAACTTCCCTCAAATCGTGATACATCTTTGTGGAACCTGGATGGATAGAATATCTGGAGCTATGAGCTTCCTCCATGATCCTTTCTTGGAGGTCATCCACCCTTGGTACACACAATCTACCTTGGTACCTCAATACGCCATCTCCCCTTTGTTCAAAAGCCAATACTTTTTGCTTATGAACATTTGTCTTCAATTCAAGCAAAATAGGGTCTTGATTCTACTTTCTTTCACTTCTGACACTAAAGATGATTCAGCCCCATTCATCACCACTACTCCTCCTTCTGTGGAATCAAAAGTCTATGCACATCTCTTGCTAGCTCTTTATTATCTTCCTCAAAATGGGCGGTACTACCCATAGACAACCTGCTCAAGGCATCAACAACAACATTAGCCTTACCTGGGTAATAAAGAATACTCATGTTATAATCCTTGAGTAATTCTAACCACCTCATTTGTCTGAGATTAAGCTCTTTCTGAGTAAACATATACTGAAGACTCTTGTGATCGGTGAGCACATCCACATGAACACCATAAAGATAATGGCACCATATTTTTAAGGCAAATACTATGACAACTAACTTTAGATCATGGGTTGGGTAATTCTTCTCATGAACTTTCAACTGTCTGGAGGCATAGGCTATCACATTGCCATTCTACATCAACAAACAATCCAAACCAACTCTAGACACATCATAGTAAATGACAAAACCTTGCGTGCCTTCTGGTAAGGTCAATATCGGGGCAGTAGTCAACCTCTTTTTCAATTCTTGAAAGCTTTTCTCACAAGCTTCAGACCATTGAAATTTCACTATTTTCTGGGTTAACTTGGTCAAAGGGGATGAAATAAATGAGAACCCCTCTACGAACCTTCTATAATAGCCAGCCAAAACCAAGAAACTCCTAATATCAGTTGGAGAGGTGGGTCTAGGCTAATTCTGCACTACCTCTATTTTTTGGGTATCAACTTTAATTCCCTCTCTAGACACAATGTGTCCTAGGAATGCCATTGACTCAAGCCAAAATTCACATTTAGAGAACTTGGCATACAACTCTCTATCCTTTAGAGTTTGGAGAACTATTCTGAGATAGCTAGCATGATCTTCCTCATTCCTCGAATAGATTAGTATGTCATCAGTGAATACGATTACAAACATATCTAAATAAGGTTTGAATACTCTATTCATAAGGTCCATAAATGTTGCAGGTGCATTAGTTAAACTGAACGACAAGACCAGAAACTCATAATGACCATAACGGGTCCTAAAAGCTGTCTTTGGAATATGACATTCCTTCACTCTTAACTAATGGTAGCCTGAGGTCTATCTTAGAGAAACAAGTAGCACCCTGAAGTTGATCGAAGAGATCATTAATTCTCGGAATAGGGTACTTATTTTTTATGGTAACCTTGTTCAACTGGCGGTAATCTATACACATTCTAAAGGAACTATCTTTCTTTCTCACAAATAAGACCGGAGTGCCCCATGGTGAGACACTTGGTCGAATAAAACCCTTATCAAGGAGATCTTTCAACTGCTCTTTTAGCTCTCTCAACTCTGCTAGAGCCATTCTATATGCCGGAATAGATATAGGATGAGTATTTGGAACAATGTCTATATCGAAGTCTATTTCTCTCTTAGGAGGGACTCCGGGAAGATCATCTGGAAAGACTTTTGGAAACTCTTTTACCATTGAAACTGACCGAATATGAGGTATCACAACACTAGAGTCATTAACTTGGACTAAGTGATAGACACACCCCTTGGAAACTAACTTTCTTGCCTTAAGCTACGAAATAAAACGACCCTTAGGCACTGCTGAACTATTTTTCCACTCCAAGACTATCTCATTTGGAAACTGAAACTTGACAACTCGAGTTCTACACTCAACTGAGGCATAACAGGCTTGAAGTCAATCCATACCTAGAATGACGTCAAAATCTACCATGTCTAATTTGACTAAATCAACCATGGTGTCCTTGTGATTGATGGAAACGACACAAGCACGATATAGTCGCTCAGCTAGAATAGACTCCCCAAAAGGTGTAGAAACACAAAAGGGTTCACAGAGTTTCTCAGGAAGAACATCAAAAGTATTTGCAACATAAGGAGTCACAAAAGATGAACTTGTTCCTGGGTCTAGCAAAGCATAAACATCAAGAGTAAAGACTTTGATTATACCAGTGACAACGTCTGGAGAATTCTCTTTCTCATGACGACTAGTGATCGCATAAAGGTGGTTTGCTCATCCTCCAGTACCGGAAGTAGCTTTTCTAGGTGCAGCCTTGTCTGGTGGAGAAACTCATGAAGATTGGGCTCTATTGCTCTAATTCACATTACCTTGTCGGTTCGTAGGGCACTCTTTTATGAAGTGACCCTCTTGTCCACACTTGAAACAACCTGTAGGGCCATCGCAACATTTACCGGGGTGGGTTCTACCACACTTAGCACATGCAGGAGCCCAGTTACCTCCTTGTGCCACACTACCCTGAGACTGTGTTGGTCTAGCTCTGAAGTGTTGGGAATTTTGACTATTATACTCACATTTGTTTCTGGGTGTAGGTGAACTAGCAGATATTGGAGAAGGTCCCTTCTGCTTTTGTTGAAAAGAAGACCGGTTCACATTATTTCTTTGTTGCCCAGATTCATTCCCTGACGTCATAACCTTCTTATTTCTGAATTCATCCATATCCTTCATCTTCTCTTCCTCAACCTGCTGCACATAGACCATTAACCTCGCTATATTCATGTCCCCAATTAGTATGGCTACCTTATCTTCCTCACTTGATAGACGAGACAGCCCAGCAACAAACAAACTCATTCTACTCCTCATATCCGCAACCATCTCCGCAGCATAACAGGATAGTTGGGTGAACTTTAACCCATACCCATGAACTCTTAGTGAATCTTGCTTAAGAGTGAGAAAATCTGGTACCTTGGTCTCTCTCAGTTCTCGAGAAAAGAAACGCCCCAAGAAGGCCTCCTCAAATCAAGCCCAACTCGAAGGGGTGCTCCCTTAAATCTACCCTTCTCCCACTGGTCAAACCAAGTCCTAGCAACATTCTTCAGTTGATATGAAGCTATTTCTACTCATTCAGTATTGGCAACGTGCATAACTTCAAATACCTTTTGCAGTTCCTCAATAAAGTTCTTTGGATCCTCAGTAATGCTTGAACCAGTGAAGCTTGAAGGATTCGTCCTCAACAACTCTCGGATCCTCGAAGTATCAGCCACCTAATGTCTAGCTCCTCTTTGTTGCCCAACATGGTTAGTCACAACTTGGCTTAACATTCAAATCGCTTCCCTGAACTCAACATTCGTGACTTATCCTTGGGGTTACACTTCAGGTGCATTAGTTACCCATTGCTCCTCAACGTTCTTCCTAGCAAGACGATCTCAGACAGCTCTTCATGAAGGCATGATCTGAAAGAAACCCACACGCATGAGTTAGAAGAAACTTTTTAGAGATGAACTCTATCACACGAAATAAGTATGAAAGAAGTGAGATAATTTCCTAAGTGTCGTAGCCTCCTAATTATAGATGTGGTGCGCTTCACACCGATAAGTAGAACTCTACTGACACGGTTTCATAAACTCCCTAGGACTCTTGAACTCTGTGCTCTTATACCAAGTTTGTCAGGCCCTCAGCCTACAACCTGGGGGGACTGGCACTCGAGAACCATTTTTGGCCCAAAGCGAACCCTTTGTCTGGCTTAACTACTCAGTAGAAGACTTTAGTCAACATTATAAAAACTCAAAAGAGAACTTTATAACTCAAACTTTGATTGTATAAATGAAAACATTCACTAGCCATAAAGGCAACTCAACTCTTAACATAAGAAATAACAATGTAAAGACAACTGAACTACTAATTGTCTATGACGCCTCTAAAACAACAGGGATGTCGGGACAAGACCCCCGATCATCCTAACAACTAAAATACTAGAACTAATGATAAAAAGGAATCCTCCGAATAGCAAGTAGGCTTCCCAACTGACTCTGAGCTCAACTGGATCAATGAGGCACTAGATGCTAATCCCGGTTACCTCTGTCTGCATGATAAAACGATGCAGGCCAAATGGCGTCAGTACATTGAATGTACGAGTATGCGAGGGGAATACTAAAACATGACGTAAGCTTGAAAGGAATCTGAAAAGAGCACTTACCTTGGCTTTACTCAACTCGTGAATACCTCAACTCAAATGCAAAGTAAAACGACAATAAAAGTGCAGTTTATACGAAGCATTTAGACAGTAAATAACAAATCAATTTGTGAAAGAAAAGCAATAACAACTCAATTTACTCATATAATAAATTAATATAATTACCATGGGAGTTTCTCTAACCGACAACTACTACTATGAGCCTAAGTGATGATACATCATCTTGCCCACACTTCCAGAACTGTCATATACTTTGTCGTCATATAGGATGCCTTAACTAAGTGGATCCACTAGTCTATGCTAAAAAACACTAAGGAATCATCTAAAAAGTATGATCCTTTCTACGCATGATGGCTACATGGTTTGTGGAGACTTGAGTTATTTTGAACTCGCATCCCCATATCGGTGCTCAATACTACTCCAAAATTATACTCATCTCATATGTTTTTAAAACAAAACTCTTTCTTTGGTTTGAGATAATTACTCAAAACTTAGCTTAAAAGCTCTCTTGGAAATCAGTGTTTCCTTTCTTGCTCAAATATGAAAACATTTTAACTCTTCGGAATACTTAGTTCCCGTATAATATTTGAACTCTACACTTAATCTTTACTCAGCTAAAAACTTAAGTCTTAAAACAAAGTTAAAACATTTTTGAAAGAGTTTTGGAAAACTCTATGAACTTCTTTTGACTTAAATCTTAACTTGTTGACTTGACTCTTAACTTTCCTTGAATTGAATTATGGATTCAAGGTTCATGATATCATATTTATGGATGATTTCATGAAGTTTAGACGTACCTTAGAGTATAGAAATTGACTAGAAAACCTAGGTACTTGCTAAGGAACCAGTACGGAAAGAAGGGGGGAAAAGTGGGAGGACTGGCGCCCCTGGCGCTCTGAGAGGCGTGGAGCGCCAGCCTTGAAATTTCAGAGAATTACTTGGGGTGCTCTTGCTGGCGCGGTGCCCCAGAGGTAAAACTTCAGAGCTCCTGTTGGGGAGCTCGGGCTGGGGCGGCGCCCCAGGACCCTACCCAGGTGCATTTCAACTTTTCTTCTTTGTTTTTCATATCTAAACCCTCTAAATTCACATGGTTCTTTCCCCAAACACTTGGAAACAACTAAATTATAAATATGTGTACGATTCTACTCAAAAACACACCTAAAAGCATGAATCAAACTCAAGAAACTCCAACAACAAAACCCATAAGATTTCAAACGAATTATCATCAAGAACTCATAAATTTTTTTCAAAACAATACAACTTCGGTGAATTGAATCATGATTGGCTCGTGGGTGAACTAACCCAATGCTATGTGATCTGACATACCTTGTAGGGATCGCCCCTTGACGAAATCCACGATCTTAGCTTCGAGAATTTGACGATTCTTTCTTCTTCTCCTCTTTTCTCCTCTTCTTTCTTCTTCTCCTCCTCTTTTCTCCTCTTCTTTTCACTTCTCTAAAATCCTAACTAAATTTTCAAAAGCGTAAACTGACCAAGTTCAGTTTAGACCCCTAAGTAATAACCAAAAACAAATTAAAATAATTGGGTAAGGAAAACACCAGATTACCCTTCCAAAATCCAGTTTTGACGTTCCTTAACTACACAACCCAACATCAAATGGACATACCTTACTCATATGAACTAAGAATTGAGTAAACTAGGCGGCGTTGCAAAAATAATTCCAAGATATTTCTTACGGTATCTGGAAGAACACCTAACTCATCCTGATCTAGGAGTTATGATCGTTTGAAGTTGACCAAAAACCCAAACTTAACATAAATTAACCAATTTTCCAGATTTTTCATTCTTTCCAAAAATGACTCTTTCTAATTCTAGATCCTTCTAGTTCTTTCTAATATAGAGGTGTTACAATATATATATATATATATATATATATATATATATATATATATATATCGACGATGATGGTTAATATCAATCAAATTGTATTGATTATGATTTTAACATCAACATCCATAGTTGGATCAAATCATTTATATTTAAATAATAAAATTTATTTAATGGCGCTTCACAATGTTCCACTTGTATAATCCAGTAGCGTGTCCAAATTTTGGATAGTAAATGTTAAAGAAATTGATGATTTAATGTACCAAAAAAATAAATCAAACTAAGAAATACTTGATTAAATATAAGGACATTTTTTTATAGAATTAACAAGTGTATTGTAATGACCTTCTGGTCATTTATGTGTTTATGCCTCTTGTTTGTTGTTTAGAGCTTTATTATAGCAACCCAAAGTCATTTATGACTTGCTGGGTCCAGTTGTTCAGTCACATGGCCGTTCGTTTAGTTTTATGCGAGTTTTAGCATTTTCGACTTTTGAACCTTAAATATTACTTTGATCAAAAGTTTGAGAAAATGACCTCAGAATCTAGTTCTGACGATGCCACCAACTCCGGAGCGGGTCATTTTAGGCTAGTAGCATGGTCAGCAAACTCTCGAGGCTTTCCATGTGGGTCTGTGCGATTAGGCATTTTATCTTTAAAATTAAGGAATAGGTTTAACTTTAGTCAACATTCTGAGTAAATGAGCTTGGATGAGAGTTGCTTCACTGCGGTTCATTCCAAATTATTGAGTTTGGTCTAGAACGACCCTTCGTTTGGATCTTGAGGCTTATAGGATGATTTTGAGCCCCTTTGTCAATTTTGACTTAAAATGAAGTTTGGGTGTGGGACCCCCTTTTTGCCGAAATGACCTCGTATGAGAATTTTGACTACTCCGTTGAGTCTAGAAAATCAAATTTGATAGGGTTGCATATCTTATTTGTGTGTACGAGGTTTTGAACAAATTTGGAATGCCCAGTCAAAGATTTTGGAACTTGCCAAACCAGTTGATATGCATCAGCTGGTGCAGGTCACTTCTGACCCTTGTGTTCGTACGCCCTTGGTCATGCTCGTAGATGTATGGTGACTTGAGGGTCGCGTTTGTAGAGCCCTGGCCACGACCGCGGGGGCTCAAATTCGTGGAGTTGTTGCCTCATTTGCAAGGATCCGTTTCGCCTCTGGCCACGTTCGCGAGGCTCGCATTTGCAAAGAGGAGTTGCTTCCAGTCTTTAAATAAGACATGGACATGAAGGTGGCCTTAGTTCTTAATTTGAATTGGTGATTCCTTAAGTCGGAATTGAGTGATTCAAAGTACCACACATCCATAATTGTCAAGGCTACGTGGTGAAGTGATCGAACTGTGATGGTGAACCTTCAGTTGAGGTGAATTTGAGATCGAAGTTGCTGCCCCAATTTTCTTTTTAGTTTAATTATTGCTTCTTGTTGCATGTGTTGTTTTTCGCTGATCCGAACATCAGTTTGTGTTTAATTTTTGAACATATGTTCGGGGCATAGTTTAGAACCTTATGATAGAGTCAATACTGCAAATTCTGAGTTTTATTTAAACTTGCGCATGAGTGTAACTTGTAGGCATATGGGGTTACAATTACATTTAGTTTAGTTGCACTTAGATTTACTTTCGGTATGATCGTGTGCTTCTTTTCATACCTGTTTTGACCTCTATATGTCTAGCTTTTATTTTTTCAGAGTGTTTTTACCTTACTTGCTCAGTCGGCATGTGATGCATACTGAGTACCTTTAGTTTGATATTCATGCTATAATATGCATCTTTTCGTGATGTAGGTTCTAGTATCAGCTATCAGTGGTGATCATTTGTGCCATCTTTTGCAGCTTGGGAAATTGGAGACGAGGGTGAGCACTTGGCATCCTGGATCAATATGTCTCCTTCTGTTTATGTGTTAGCTATTCTTTTGCCTTTGAGAATGCTTGATGTCGTCCACTTTTGGGACTTGTATTTTTAATATTAGACAGCTCTATACTCATGACCTCCAGGTTCTGGGAGGGTTTTTATTGTATATAGTTTTTGGTTTGTTTTGCTTTTATGTCTTTCTTATAGTTGGTGATATTTCTGTTTAGTTCTAGCATTGTACTCATTAGTTTTCGTTCTGGGTACAGGTTGTCTTACCTAGTGGTGGGTTATAGTAGGTGCCATCATGGCTCAAGAATTCGTGTCATGACAAGTTGGTATCAGAGTCCCAGGTTCATTGGTCTAACTTGTACAAAGTGAATACCTAGTAGAGTCCTACAGATCGGTATAGAGATGTTCATTTCCTATCTTTGTGAGGCTACAATGTGTCTTTAGGGATTCTTCTCATTTGTATCATTTTCGTTCAACATGTGTGTTATTGGGGTTTTTAAATCTCACTCATTTCAATGTTTTCGTAGGATGGCTTGTACACACTGAGCGGTGGCTTAGGGTAGGGGTAGACGTCCCTTTTGTGGGAGTGGTGCAGCACCACCCCAGATAGAGAGTTGGGTCTAGAGCCCACAGTGGACTCTCCAACAGCTACCACTCAGACCGGCTATGGCTTCAGATCTACAGGAAGCCAATGCTCAGCTTCTAACTGTGCTACAGGACATGCAACAGGACGCACATGCAGCTTTAGTACCTGCATCAACCCTAGGTCATCAAGATCAGCCTGTAACAAACGCAGCTCGGGCCCAAGTACCATCTGGGGTTGCCCAACTCGTGAATGCAGATGGAGCTATGCCGCTAGAGGAGTAAAAGATGTTCAGAGTGTTCTTGAGGCTCTCACCTCTAAGGTTTTTTAGAGATATGAGTGAGGATGCCAACGAGTTTCAAACTACTTGCCTGGAGCGGCTTCATAATCTAGGTCTAGTGGAGTCGAGAGGAGCCGACTTCATTGTGTATCAGTTGGATGGGCTAGCTAGAGAGTGGTTGCATACCTACATCGAGACCAAGGTAGCTAGGTCTCCTCCTGTCACTTGGACCAAGTTTTCTGAGGCCTTCTTGGAATGTTCATCCCTTGAAGCATTAGAGAACATCTCTAAGATCATTTTTCCAGGTTGAAGAAGGGTTCTATGACCGTGTCTATGTACAAGGAGAGGTTTCATGAGCTCTCCCATCAAACTACTATGATTTTACCCACTGAAGATGAGAGAGTTTGGTATTTTTCGTGGTTTTAGACTTCAGCTGGACATCAAGACTCAATCTATGATCTCCGTTGTTCATTTTTTCTATATGTTATTGGTCACGCCCGCACTATTGATAATTTCTGTTGGAATGCCTAAGGGGGCAGCAACAAATGATCTAGATATGAGGATAGCTACAACAGGTCCCATTCCAAGTCCAGGAAAACTTGTGATAGGATTCGACATCGCTTTCAGTAGGGTCAGCCAAGTCAGCCTGTTAAGGCCTCATTGCATTGTTTAGAAGGTGACTGGTATAGCCAAAGCGAGGTTGGCTCTAGTCAAAATCATGGGTCCAGTCCATGGTGGTCATTCTTCTAGAAGAAGATCATCTCCGGATTGTTTTGACTATACTGAGTTGGATCACTAGGCAGAGATTTCCCATTGCACAGAGGATTACTCCATCTCCAAGGGAAGTTGTACCAGCTTTACCATCTCTACAAATAGTGTATGATCTAGGGGTCTAGGTCAGGCCCAAGACCATCATAGTCGACAACAGGGTAATCAGGGTGGACAACAGGGCACCCGAAGAGGTAGGTCAGGTGGTAGGACAAATGGCCAAGGCAGAGGCAGACATGAGCATTTCTATGCAGCTCTAGCGAGGGTAAAGACTGAGGCATTGGATGATATGGTCAAATGTACGATTATTTTATGCCATATGCCCACCTCGGCTTTATATCATCAGTATCTAACTATTCTTTTGTGTTTGTGTATTATGCTTCTCGTATAGGTATGAGTTATGAGCGTATGGTTGTTCTGTTGTGTGTGTTGACCCCCGTGGATGAATCTTTAGGAGTGGATCAGGTGTTTTGATCTTGCTTAGTTATTATCTAGTGGTGTGACACCCCCGCTGACCCTATATTGCTAGATATGTTAGATTTTGATGTGATTCTGGGCATGGAGTGGATATCCCCCGACCCTCCGGGTTTATATTACTTCTCTAAGATTGTTACCTTAGTCATGCCCTGTATTCCCTCAGTAGTGTGTCAGGGCTCCATTAGTAGCACATCGGTTGGAGTTATCTCTTTTATTCGGGCTTTCGTGATAGTGGCTAGTGGATGCTTGTCTTGTTTGTCCTATGTGCGGGATCTGAGTAGGGAGGTCCCTCCAGTTGAGTTAGTTCCAGTTGTCCATGATTTTGTTGATGTGTTTCCTACTGACCTACATGTCCTACACCTAGAGTGTGATATTGACTTCCCTATTGAGCTTGAGTCGGGTGCTTTGCTTATTTCTATTCTTCCATATCGGATGGCTCATGTTGAGCTCAAGGAGCTCAGTGTTCATCTTCAATATCTCTTGGGTAAGGGATTCATTCGGCATATAGTATCACCTTGGGGCACTCGTGTTCTCTTTATGAATAGGAAGAATAGTACGATGCGTATGTGTATTGGTTATAGGTAGATGAATAAGGTGACAATGAAGGATTGTCACCCCATGCCTAAGATTAACGATCTGTTTGAATAGTTCTAGGGTGCCACAATGTTTTCGAAGATTGAATAGAGGTTCAGTTACCATCGACTCAGGATTAGGTCAACAAACATCCCTAAGACTGCATTTAGGACTTGATATGGCCCGTATGAGTTCCTAGTGATGTCTTTTGGGTTGACTAATGCTCATGCCGCCTTCATTGACTTGATGATGACGGTGTTCAAGTTTTATCTCTATTTTTTCGTCATTGTGTTCATAGATGACATTCTTGTATACTAGTAGAGTAGGAGGGATCACGAGGAACATTTGAGGATAGTACTCCAAACTTTGAGAGATCAACAACTTTATGCTAGGTTGAGTCTATAGCGTTCATGGGGCATATGGTGTCCAAGGATAGCATTATGGTGTTTTAATAAAAAAAAATACTTTACTTGGTTTCAAAAATCAATTTAACCTTTTAAAGAAAAGCCGATTTTAAAGAGAGTCGTCACTTAATTTTTTAAGAAATTAAGAAAACATATAATTTTCAAAAGACTTAAAAAGAAAAAAATCATTTGAAAATACCAAAGGGGTTCAGGGTTCAATTTACACTTCGAGAAGGGTTTAAGCATTCGAAGTGTCTGCTAACGTGTGGTTGACCTACAACTTGACAAAAGGATTGGCAAACTTTGAAAATATTAATTAAGTAAAGAAAAACTCATTTCACTATATTTGTAGGATGGCTTATACGCACTGCGCGGTGGCTCAGGGTAGAAGTAGACCTCCCTTATATCGCAGGGGTGTAGGACCACCCCAGATAGAGAGTTGGGTCCAGAGCCCGCAATGGACCCTCCAACAGCCCCTAGAGTAGCCGGTGGGGCCAGGACCACCTTAGCTACCACTCGTACCGACTATGGCTTCATATCTGAATGAAGCTAATGCTCTACTTCTAACTGTTCTACAGGACGTGCAACAGGACCCACCTACAGCTTTAGTACCTGCACCAACCCTAGGTCATCAAGATTAACCTGCAGCAGAGGCACCTCGGGCCCAAGTACCACTTGGGGGTGCCCAGCTCGTGATTGCAGCTGGAGTTATTGTGCTAGAGGAGTAAAAGATGCTCAGAGTGTTCTTGAGGCTTTCACCTCCAAGGTTTTCTATAGATATGGGTGAGGATGCCAACGAGTTTCAGACTACTTGCCGGGAGTGGACTCATACTCTGGTCTAGTAGAGTCGAGATGAGCAAATTTTATTGCGTATTAGTTGGATGGGCCAGCTAGACAGTGGTTGCACACCTTTATCGAGACCAAGCTAGATGGGTCTCCTCCGGTCACTTGGACCAAGTTTTCTGTGGCCTTCTTGGAAGGTTCATCCCTCACAGCGTCAGAGATCATCTCTAAGATCATTTCTCCATGTTGGAGAAGGGTTCCATGATTGTGTCTAACCTTTATGTATATTGATTGTAAGAACACAGTTAGAGTTGATTGTGTGTTGTATATTTGAAGTCTATATTAATTAAGAGTTAGGTAACATAGTGGGCAATGAATGCATTTCTTTGGCTCAGTAACTAATAAAAGTTATTACTAAGAGTGAGATTAAGAGTTTAGTCTCATTGTTGTACTTGGAGTCTGTATTCACTTTTGCTTGTGATTAGTGAAAGCAGTTGAAAATCCTATGTTACAGGTCGTAGTTTTACTCCTTTGAGCAAAGAGGTTTCCATGTAAAACTCCTTGTTCCCAACTATCGACTACTTTACTTCTTTACCACATTCTTATCTATACGTTTGACCTGCTACTACAACACATTGGTGGACACATACATTCCAACAATTGGTATCAGAGCCTGGAATTTGAACTTGACTATCATCAAGAAAGGATCCTATAAGAATGAATGCTCCACCAAGTCTAGAAGAAGGTTAATCTACTACACGCCCTCCTCGCATTAATGGTCAGTATTACGGGTGGTGGAAAACTGGAATGCACAACTACATATGATAGAAGACAACAATCTGTGAGATGTTATGCTTGATGGTCCTTATGTTCCTACCAAGGATGTGAAGGAAAGAGATCTGATGAAGGTGGTTCCCAAGTTTAGAAGAGAGTATAATGAAGCGGACAGGTAGAAAATTGAGAAGAATTAAAAAGCAAAGAAACTGTTGGTCTGTGGAATCAGAGCCGATGAATACAACAGGATTTCTGCATACGAGACAACCAAGGAAACCTGGGACGACCTGAAGACACACCATGAAGGAACATCCTAAGTCAAGGAGTCCAAAGTGGACATTCTAACAACTCAGTATGAGAATTTTATTATGAATGAAGGTGAAACTTTTCATAAAATGTATTTGAGATTCACCTCCATCACTAATGAACTTCGATTTCTTGGTGAGCCTATTCACTCAAGCAAACAAGTTTGAAAAATACTTCGAGTCCTTCCCAAATCTTCAGAAAGTAAACTGAATGCCATTACTGAGCCTAGAGATCTGAAGACCCTCACAATGGATGAGCTGATCGGAAACTTGCCGACCTATAAGTTGAAAAAACTATAAGATTCATCCAAAAGGGAGGGAAGAGAGAAAAATTAGTGGCGCTGAAGGCATAACCAAATGATGCCTCTAAAGATGAGGAGGAGATGGCCTATTTGACTAGAAGGTTTCAAAAATATGGAGGTTTTCAGAGAAAGGGAAACTCCAGCTGAACAACAAATGCAAATGACCTTTGTCACAAGTGCAGAAAGCCAAGGCATTTTATAAGAGATATTCCGAGACACAAGCATGAGTTTTAATGTTATGCCATAGGAGACAAAGAAAGGATAGGGACCAGATCCCTGACCATGCTAGACGAAATGAAAATGTTAATCAATTGGTGAAGAAGGCTTTTGATGTATGGGGAAATGCCTTTAGTGATTTGAGGAATCAAAACATCCTGAGGACGCCTCTATGATAGCGATCAAGGATGACAAGGATATCTTCAACTCCATTTTCTCACTAATTGCAAAGACTAATGATGAAGAAGACAAGGACGAGGTAACACCTCTTGATCTTAAAAGTGACATAGACACTTTCTCCATTTAAGGGTTAAGAAAACTCGCAATCGTGTTAATCGACATGAACTAACAAAAGAAAAAGATGCCCTTAGTGAAAACTTGGAATTCTCGCAAGATTAAAAGGTAGCCCTTGTTTCTCAGATGTCTAAATGAATGATAGACTGATTGCTTTGGAGACTGAGGGTCTACATCTTAAGAAAGACCCATATATCTCTGAAACTGGAAAATGAAAGCTTAGAAGTTTCGAGTAGGATCTAGAGGAAAATTTCAAAATCGCTGAATCAAAACTAGTTGCAGCTCTTGATAGAAACTCTCAGCTTGAATGGGATCTAAGTAAGATTAAATAGGAGTTAAACAAATCTTTGAAATGGACTGATTCTTCAAAGATTCTTTCAAACCTAACTAATCAGAAATTTAACAGTGGCAAGGGTTTAGGATGTTGAAAGATAGAGTCTCCCTATAACCCTCATAGCAAGTACGAGTTTATATCTGATAACTTTTTATGTACTCACTATGGAAGAAATGGTCACCTAACAATAAACTGTGAATCCTTGAGAAAAACCAAAGAAAATCAAGCAAGTTTCTTTAAATCTGAGAAAAGAAAAGAACATGATCCTAGGTATCGTTTCAGTAATAATAACCTCCCCTCCTTGGACTGAAAGGTTTCTCATCAAACCTCTTGATAGTTTTTGGGAACTCCACTTAAGTGGGTTCCTAAATCTAACAAATGATTCATTTTTCTGTAGAGGAGGAAGTAGTCAATGCTGGTTCATGGACAATGGTTGCTCAAAGAATATGATTGGAGAAACTCATCACTTTTCCTTTCTAGAAGAACCCTAAGGTGGTGGTGTGTCATTTCGAAATGGTAAGAAAAGGTTCATTCTTGGCATTGGGAAGATTTGGAGATGTGTGGAACATTCCGTTATTAATGTTTATTATGTGAATGGATTAATGTATAATCTACTCAGTGTGTCTCAGATTTGTGATAAGGGGAATGAAGTAACATTTGTGTCTAATCAATGCTTTGTCACTGATCTAACTTCTAAATAAGTTATTCTAACAGCAAAGAGGATCAAGAATATGTATGTTACAGATCTTTACTCTATAAGAGGAGATACTCTGAGTGCTCAAGGTGATAATGTTGATGTGTGGCATAGGCGATTGGGGAATGTAAGCTCTTCCTTGTTGAATAAACTTGTTTCAGGGCACCAGGTCCATGGTTTGCCCAAGATGAGATTCATAGAGAACAAAATATGTGATGCATGTGTGAGAAGAAAGCAAATAGGATCCTTCTTCAAGCAAAAGAAGGGTGTCAACATAACCAGGCCATTAGAACTTCTTCACATGGATTTGTGCGGTCTTATGAGAATTCATAGTAGAGGTGGGAAGATGTATATTTTAGTGGTTGTCGATGACTTTTCGAAGGCTTTTGCGCTGACCATGGAATCCATAATAATTTTTCTGCTCCCTGAACCCCTTAGCCAAATGGGGTTGTTTAGAGGAAGAATAGAACTCTAGGTGATATTGCTAGAACCATGCTTATTGATTTAAGTCTTACAATGAACTTCTAGGTAGAAGCAGGGAACACAACATACTATGTTACATATAGATGTTTGATTAGATAAATGCTCAAGAAGACACCATATGAGCTGCTGAATGGATTGCAACCTTCACTCGGTTATTTTAAGGCTTTTGGGTGCAAGTGCTTTGTGCTCAACAACGGGAAAGATGATCTTAGCAAATTTAATCCAAAAAGTGATAGACTCTTTCTGTGTTACTCTTCGACAAGCAAGGCATACCGAGTATAAACAAAAGGACTTTGTGCATAGAGGAAAGTGTTCATGTTCTCTCTGATGAATTTAGTGGAAGGAATAACCTCGAAGAGAGGAATGAGTTTGAACTCAAAGAATTGCTGCAAATCCAAAGAGACGGTCTTGTGCAAAAATTTGTTGAAGAAAAGGTCCCAAATGATATTAAATCTGCACAGGGACCAAGTACTTCAAATTCTTCAGATGCCGCTGACAGACAAGAGGCCAATGAAGAAAGTACTGAAGCTGAGGAACAAGTTGTTTAACCTAACGAAGTGGCTACGAGGAAATCAGGATGGAAACATCAATCTTCTCATCCCATGGATAATATCGTCTCTCCTTGGGATGCTAGATCAAAGAAATGAAATCTAGTTGCCTTTTTAGCTTTAATCTCCACCATTGAACCCAAAAACCTAATGGAGGCTCTAAGGGATGCATATTGGGTAAACTCAATGCAGGAGGAACTTCATCCATTTGAAAGGCGTAAAGTGTGGCACCTAGTTCCCCTGAACTCTAAATAGAACCATTAATGGGACCAAGAGGGTCTTCAGAAATAAGCTAGATGAACATGCGGTTATTACAAGAAATAAGTCAAGGCTAGTGGTGCAGGGGTACAATCAAGAAGAATGGATTGATTATGATGAGACATTTGCACCAGTGAAAAGAATGGAAGCAATCAGAATCCTAATTGCTTTTGCCACTTACATGGAGTTCAAACTATTTCAGATGGATGTTAATAGTGTCATTCTCAATGGTTATCTAATGGAAGAAATTTATGTCAAGAAGCCTCCAGGGTTTGAAGATGTTGACTTGACAAATCATGTGATGAAGCTGGACAAAGCCTTGTATGGTCTGAAGCAGGCCCAGAGCTTGGTGCAAAAAACTGTCAAAATTTCTTCTCGAGAATGGTTTCAAAAGGGGAAAGATTGACAACACACTATTCTTGAAGTCAAAACAAAGGATCTTCTTACAGTACAAGTGTATGTGGATGACATAATAGTTGGAGCAACTTCTGACCCACTTTGCAAGGAGTTTGCATCCCTGATGGGAAGTGAATTTGAAATAAGTATGATGAGTGAGCTCACTTTCTTCTTAGGATTGCAAATTAGGCAGTCTCCCCAGGAAATTGAATTTTTCAAGAAAAATATATCAAAGAGCTCCTCAAGAAGTTCAATATGCATGAGGCCAAGATACTTGATACACCCATGAGGATGAGTACCAGTCTTGCAAGTGATGAAACAAACATGGATGTTAATGAGACAATGTATAGAGGAATAATTGGATCCCTCCTATATCTAACTTCTAGAATGCCATACATTATTTTTTCAATGTGGATGTATGCTAGATTTCAAGCAGCTCCAAAAGGATCCCACCTGAAGGCATCAAAAATAATTCTAAGATATCTAAAGGGTTCTCATGACCTGGGCATCTTCTATCCTTCAGGGGATTATTTTAATTTGATTGGATATACTGAAGCTGATTATGCAGGTTTTTTGATTGACGGGAAAAACACCTCAGGAATGGCTTATATTCTAGGGTCATCACTTATTTCATGGGAACCAAGAAGCAAAACTCAATAGCTTTGTCTACAGATGAAGCTTAGTATGAATCCACTGCTTCATGTTGTGGTAAACTCATGTGGATCAAACAACAACTTGAAGACTTTGGTGTTCTCACCGATATAATTCCTCTCATGTGTGATAACACAAGTGCAATGATCATGACAAAGAATCCAGTCCAACACAAGAGAACCAAGCACATTGATGTTAGACATCATTTTCTATAAGACAATGTTGAGAAAGGAAATGTGGTCATGAGGTTCTGTAAGACTGAAGATCAAATAGCTGATATCTTCATCAAAGCTTTTGGCAAAGATCATTTTATCAAACACGGGTTGAGTCTGCGGATGCACAAACTAAACTAATCTTTTATCAACTTTGCAAATGACCTTCCCATTGACTAAGCTTAGGAGGGCAGGTATTTATGCTTGTTTGCGTTAGCTTAATGTATGTGAATTCACCACTTCTACCTCATTGCAGGTATACACTCATGGAACTTTGCCTCAAGAAGAAGACTCAGTCACATTGTTTAGGGCAGTTTGAGATGGCAAGGGACCAAGTCCCTCAGTATCACTATACTATGTTGAGTTATTATCTAATGATCAACTGCCACTTGGCATTTCCCTGTAAATCATTTCAGTTACAAATGTCTCTTCATATTTAAGAACAAGAGTCGCCTCTGTTTAGGGACCCGATGACAATGATAAATAGGTTTCATTTTCTAATCTTTTCTTCTTACTAGTAAATTCACAATTCTCTTAAAATGAAAAAAGAAACAACAACAAAGTTTTTCCTTTTTTTTTTGTCTTCTGTTATATATCTTTCCTCACCATTCTCCGAAAATGTCTAACCCTTCGTCCCCCCACAAGAACTCCTCCACCTCTAGAAGTTGAAAACCCTAATTCTTTCCAATTTTCAACTCCTTCTGTGGAGACTTCTCCTTCCTCTCTTGCGTGTAGAGTAGGCAAAATGGGTGAGTCTGAAATCCCTCAGCCTCAGCTTTTGATTCCCTCTTCCACCAACCCTACTGAATCTTTCCTTGTTCACAAACTCTTGTTTTATCGTCTCCAAAAACCTCAAACTCTGAAGCACATTTGGTGGTGAATCCTTTTGCTAGTATGACCACTGGAGATCCTGATGTCAGTTCTCAACCAGGGCCTGTGTCTTCGATGATTTTTGAGAGACTATTTGATGGGGATTTGTTAGATAGAAGAGGGACTGAGTCAAATATATTGGCGGCAGCAGAAGAGTGGGTCGTACAAAGTTTGTCAACATTGAAAGGAGATATTCAAGTTCCATTCTCTGAGGGTGAGTACAAGTCACCGGATCTAGTCCTCAATAGGTCCAGGGAAGTTTTCGATCAAACCCTTGAAACAGAGGCACAACTCGACTATAGTCAAAAGGAACTGGAAGAAGATGATGGGGACATTCCTCTCTCTTGGAAAAGGAGAGAGATAAAGGGAGCAAACATTATGTTGCTTTCCTTGCTGATACTCAACAAGTGGGTCCTAATACAAAAGTACAAATTTCAGAAGGACCTAGTGAATCTGAGCAGAAAAGGGAAGTTAGTTGAGACTTCGACTGATAAAGTTTCTCAAAACTATGTCACAAGAGGGTCTCAACAAAAATTGTTGGAGGATGCAATAGTAGCAAATAAGGCTCAAACTATCCGAAATTAAAGGAAAATAAAAGAAGGTATGTTAGAACATGCTAAAATTGTCGATCTTGTAGTTCTATCAAAAGAGACAGGCCCAAGTGCTATTGAGTCTGATGACATTGTGAAGGTTGTGGCCAAAAGGAGGAAGGAAGCAGAGGAGAAACGAGTAAAGGTCTTGAAGGTAAAGAAGGTCACATCAAGGTCACCAATGTAACACCTCCAATTCAGAGAAAGGAAAATATTCACTTCATAGTAAATTCGGCGAAGTAAGTCGAGAATGCTGAGTTGACTTAGCGATCCGCCGATTAGAGTTCCTCGCCTTTTTGGCTTGATTTCAGCATCCAGTGTTTTGGAACTTTAGGCGAGCTAAGTCGAGCTCGCCATTCCGTTCGGCGTGTCGCCAAAGTCGACTCCTCCATCGCCTAGTTGACTTAGCCCCCAAGGCGAATTACTGTAATTTTTGGCGAGCTAAAGGCTCACTTGGGGAGTCACCGAGTGGCCTTTGGCGAGCTCCAGCGTGAGTTGTTTTTCAGTTTTAAGTCAGGGTCTTAAAAGTCTTTTCAGATTTATTTTAAATTCTATACTATGTCGTTTTGCCTATTTCTAAGACCCCTATATAAGTAATTGTGACCCCAAATTCTATTCATTCAAGTCATTCTCTTAAATTCACCGAAAAAAATTGGGTTTCTTCCTCCCCAAAATAATTGTCTCTCTAGAACTTGAAAAAGAAGAAGAAGATTCAAGTTAGGGTTCAAGGTCAAGCTTCCATTCTTCAATTGCTCTGGGCTTTGATAGTATGGTGTGATAGTTTTCATCCACGGATTCCTTCCATTAACGGAGTTCCCAAATTCTCCTATTTTCAAAGTTAGAAATCTCCAATTGAGTTAGGATTTTCTTCAATTGCCATGAGTTCTCTTCAAAGTTGATTAATAACAGATTGAATTCTGTTCTATTATGCATGAATTGATGAAATACTATGATTTTTATGATGTTCCCCCATGAACCCAAGTAATCCCCATATTTTCCAACTATGATAATGTGATGTGATTTTGAATTATGAAAGATGAGTTTCTGCAAATATTCATGTCTTCCCTTTATGAAATAGATGTGAATGAATTTGAAGATGCATTGACTTTGAAAAGATGATGAAGCTTATGAATTATTGAAAAGAATGCATGATCATGAAAGTATGTTTATGACTCAAGAAAGCTTATAGATGAGATTTTTTATATGTTCTATGTAGCTTGGCCATATGACATAAATAACATCTAGATTTGCCTTCTATGCTTTTCGGGCTATTTTCTAAATTTGGTCTTAATTAGTATGGTATCCGGATATGCCATCAATGATTATAGGCCATGATTTCAAAGCTATTTTCATTAGTATTAGTTGGACATCTCTAGCATGAAATGAATGAATGTGGGCCTTAAAAGTTATTATGAAAAGATCATGGACAGTGAAAGGTTTCCTCACACATGGTCTAAGGAGCTATCCTAACATGACTTTAGCTTGGATTGGCTACTTAATTAATTCTTCCTTTCCATGGATCATGAGATAAGTTAAGATTAATAACTACTCCGTGTGATTTATGCTTAGCACTGAGGATATTGAGATGGAAGCTCTTTTGGTGTTGAGATTGGGTTTCTAGAAGCAATCTTCTTATCCATTACCTATGTGCCCCCATAGGATGATTTTCTAGATAGACATTAGCTAGTGGATCCACACTTTAGCTTAGATTCATGGTTCTATCTTGGCAAGTAGGACAACCCTTTTCAGTGTGGGAAACACCGCGGGATCATGTTATAGCTTACATGGTCTTTATGTCGGTTAAGGCTCATTCCCACAATATTAATGAACTAAGGTTACTTCAAGAAGTATCTTATTTGTTTTCAAAGGTTTTAAAAATGCTAGCTTGCATTGACCATGTTTTACGACTTATGTTTTCTAAACTCTCTTATATCATGTTTTAGCTTGGTCAATTGCATGTCCTGAAATGTCCCGTTTTAGCATGATTTAAATGTTATATGCATGGCTATCATACTTGATACATTATTTTGTACTAAGGCTTACTCTTGCCTACATTTCCCTAAATGTAGAGTCCGACAGTTAGGGTCCTTAGTTTCGTGGCTGGTGGGTGATTGTGAGATTTTGAGCTTGGTGAGTCCTCATGCTTCGAGGAAGGATCTTCATTGTTCTTAGTTTCCTTCTTATTTTTAGTTTGAACATGATTTATGCGATAGACCCAATTTCATTCTATTGTATTAGATGGCTATTGGGACAAATGCTTAGACTTCCTCTTTACTTTTATTAAAAAATGTTTTGGACATGAAATGTTGTCTTTACTCCGCATTGTTCTTTTTCTTATATTATGAATGCTAAGTGGCTTATATGGGGCCTCTCAGGGTCCTATACTCCATGTTATGCCTACCAAGCGAGTGGCTGAAAAGCTTAAGTTTTTTTCCAAGTCAAAACCAACCAAGGGACCAGGTTCGTCTGTGCGAAGGAAGGAGAGAGATAAGGTACTAACCGGGGAAGAGATAATTAAAGAACTTAAGAAGCAGAGGGTGCTAAATAGTAGAGTGTTTGATCCTGCAATTTTAACTAAGCATGTGATGTGCAATCTCGTGGATTGTCTAGCACTCCAAGATTGGGAACATCTGTTCAAATGTGTTGTGCCATATCTATACGAACCTGAGGTACGAGAGTTCTACTACCAAATGGTCCTACTAGAAAATGGAGGCATAAATTCAACAGTTCATGGGTTTGAGATTACCTTGAGTGAAGAAATCTTAGGTTTTTCTTGGATGTACCGACCCAAGGGATCAGGTCCGTGGTAGGCTGCGAACCTTCCACAGATTATGTGTTGCGTGCCTCAAAATATGAAAACATGAAGTGTGCCAGGGTTCTTAAGCAATTTCACAAGGGCGAGCATCAATTGTACTTCGAATTTGTAAATAAGGTCATGTTGCCTCGAACAGAGCAACGTACAGTTGCCTCTGTTGTAGATCTCTTCCTCATTGAACAGTTGGAATCGTATGAGGCAATCAATCTCCCTTGAATTATTCTGGAGCATATGCATCAGATCATGACAATTAAAAATGGGAAGCATGGGATAGCCTATGGATATCTACTAAACAGAGTTTTTAATCACTTCAATTTGCTTCCGAGCACAGGTGTACCCAGTACCATCAACAAAACCTTCTCTATGGCCACACTTATTGAATGTGAATGTGTGGATGGTAAGGTTAAGGCCAAGTCTCAGGTTTCTGATCTCCTTGAGAAACAAGAATTACTTAAACAGGAAATGGAAGACTTCACAGCCATTCTAGGTGACAAGGAGGTAGAAATTACTCGTCTTAAGTCCCTGCTTCAACATGCTAAATCCCAAGGACCTTGTACCAGTACTTATGCAAAGGAGGAAATAGACAGGCTGCGAGATAAAAATGCACGACTGACTGTTTCAAATGCCTCATTGTCTGACGAAGTCAAATCTCTTACCAAGCAGCTACTTCAAGCCCATACTGATGTGAATCATCACATGAACATCTTGCTATAGTCCTTTGTTGCTCGTCCCCCTCTGTCCTAAAAGTGTCTTTCCATCTTTTCCTATTTCTTTATGTTTTTCTCAAACTCGTAGTGGCACCGTGTCTGTTATGATGCTCAATAGCTAGTTCTGTGATACTTGACTTACATTAATGCATTGCCCTGCTTCTACTGGCTTTTGTCTTCTCTATTTTGCATGCTTGCACATGAACTGTGTTGCCTATGGCTCTGAATTCTTTACTGTTTTGCATAACACTTGTGTATGTTTAATGTCCACCTTTCAAATGTCAAAAGATGGAATTTGTCATTATGTTTGATATGGTTTCAGCAACAGGAGGCGGTGAAATCTCCAGCTAAACCATCTTCTCCGTAAAGCTTTGTTACCTTGGACAAACAAATTAGAATCTCGCATCGATATAGTTGTTATACTCCATGAAGTGACGCTATTTCAAATCCATCTTCCAAGCTAAGTATTTATTTACTAAGCCTTCAATTCACTCTCTTGAAATACTTGAATCTAGTCTTGTGAGATAACTTTCTTGCACAAATTAGTGCCCATATGCCATAAAGATCGATCTTCTTGTTAGAAAGAGAGTAATTTGGATTTTTTTTTTTGAATGAATTGTATTACCTTCAATGATCACTATTTATACATGTATTTCGCTAAGAAATAAAAATAGAAAAGAAAATAACTATACAGTTGTCATCTTCTTATTTGTTTAATTCCTAAATAAATGTAACCAAATAATATTCTTCACATGTTTGGCACGTGAGAAAATTTATCTAGAAACTTCCCTTTTTTTGTACAACTGTCTTTCTATTAGACGGTCTAGATTTTGATTTTTCAATCTTGATCAATGCATCTGATATACCCACATCATCAAGAGAGATGTTTTCAATGTACCTAGACTTTGTCCAAGATAAATATTTTTTGTCTGAAATCCTTTCGTTTCCTTCTTCATCGTCTGCTATTTTCTGCTTTTCTATAGATTGATTTGATACATCAATATCCCCCCTCAAATTTAAAGGATATGAAATGACCCCCAATTTGTCCAACAAGAAATGAAGAGACCTCCAAGAAAGAGGTTTAGTGAATAAATTAGCAAGTTAAAATGTCGAGTGGACATAAGATAGAGTAATAAGTCCGAAGATGAATTATTGTCGGACAAAATGGAAATCCAAGTCCACATTCTTTATTCTCTCATGGAAGACAGGGTTTTTGCCTATATGGATCACCGCCTGGCTATCGGAGTGAACAATCATAGGTAAAAGGGGCAGTGCAGACAGATATGCATGAAGTTAGACAAGCTAGGTGGACTCAGTTTTGACCTTTCACATTGATCTATATTCTCCATCAGCAGAATATAAAGACATTGATATTTGCTTTTTTTATTTCCAGTAGACAGGTGCACCAGCAAGAAAGATAAAATAACCACTGACTAAGTGATAAGATGCTCGACAAGCAGCATAGCCGGCATTGCAGAAGGCAAGCAACTCAAATGATGTATCTGAAGAGAAAAGAATACCTTCTCCAGGGTCCATTTGAAGGTATCTCAAAACCCTTATGGCTGTTGAATAATTTGACTAAGTAAGATACTGCATATGTTGGCTTAATTTTAAGACAACAAATGATAAATCAGGTTTGGTGTGAGTATGATAATTGATCTTTCCAACACAATGTCTGTATATAGTAGGATTAGGTAAAGAGGACTATTGTCTAGATGAAATTTAGAGTAAGGGTCAAGAGGGGAAGATACAACAGGACCACTAAGGTCAAATTCTTGTAAAAGATCCAAAGCAAACTTCCTTTGATTCACGATGAAGCCCTGTTTTTCTCAAAGAATTTATAGACCCAAAAATAATGAATGTCCCCTAAATGTTTGACCTTGAACTTTTTGTTGAGAAAACTGGTGATCTTTGAAATTTCTGTCAGGTCATCACAAGTAAGCAATATGTCATCCACATAGACAACAATGATAGAAGCAAGGTCTTTAGTATTCTTGAATGTTAAAGCCCATACTAGCTTGGCATACCACTGTCGGTAAGCTTGTTTAAGTCCATATAAAGACTTATTTAGGAGTCATACCATAGTAGGATCAGGAGGAGTCATTCCTCCAGGAAATCTCATGTAAATTTTTTCTTGTAGATCACCATGCAATAAAACATTGTTAACATCCAGTTGATGAACACCCCAACCCCTTTGAATAGAAACTATAAGAAGACATATGAAAGTGGTCATTTTGACCGCTGAAGAGAATGTGTCAGTGTAATCAGTACCTTCTCTTTAAATATCTCCCTGCAAAATCAATCTGGCCTTTAACCTTGCAACTGAACCATCTGATTTATGGTTAATCTTGTAAACCCATTTACAAGGTAAAGTTATTTTTCCAGTGGGAAGTTTTACCACATCCTAAGTATGTTTAAGATCTAGGGCATTGAATTCATCATGCATAACAACTATCTAGACAGGATGGGCAGTAACCTGTGCAAAACTGTGGGGTTCAAGGACATTAGAATTAGAGAGAACTGCATGTTGATTGGGTAGTGACAAAGAACCAAAAGAGTAGGCAGTGAGTTTGATAGAATTAACAAAAAAAGAACTAGTTATATTAGTAAAAATAATATTGTGGGCAATATAATCATCCAAATAGTTGGGTTTGTAACTAAGTCTGTCAGGCCTCCTTGAGGGAAGTAAAAGAGGTAAAGAAGAAATGGGGTCTGGAACAAAAGAAATAGACGAAGAAGGATTGTTAGGAGGATGAGAAGGAGAAAGGGAAGATTTGAGAGTGGAGAAAGTAGGACTAGATATAGATAGAGTAGAATCTGATGTAGGAGTGGGTTGAGAGGGAGTGGCATCATCTGGAGTTGGTGGAAAAGTAGAGAAAATAGGAAAATCAGACACATAAAGAGAGGCAAAAGGGAAATGTTGCTCATGAAATGGTGCATATCTTGAGAAAAAGACTCTTTTGGTGTCTAGTTCACTAAGTTTGAAATCCTTTTTCCATGAGGATAGCCTAGAAAAACACAAGCTATAGCCCTAGGAGTAAACTTAATTATATGGTTATCTAAAGTGGAGGCATAACATAAACATCCAAAACTTCTAAGGTTCTCATATGAATGAGAATTGCCAAAACGCATTTCATAAGGATTACTCCTTCTTTTTGTGTAATCTAGATGGAAGTATGTTGATCACGTGAGTGGTTGTTATGATGCACTCCCCCAATAGGAAATAGGTAAATGTGACTGAAACATCAAGCCTCTGGCAAGCTCTAGAAGATGTTTATATTTTCTTTCCACGACCCCATTATGTTGAGGAGTACCCACATAAGAAGTTTGATGCAAGATCCCCTGAGATTTAAGAAAGAGTGCCTCTTGATTGCATGTCCCTAACTCCATAGCATTATCAGATCTTATGCATTTAACTTGTGTTTGGAATATTCTTTCAATTATAGTAAAAAAATCTTTCAGAATAGAAAAAACATTACTCTTGCAACTCATAAGAAAAGTCCAACTATCCCAAAAATAGTCATCAACGATGGTCAGAAAATGTTGTAAACCATTGTAGGTGGGAGATTTATAGGGCCCCATGTGTCAACATGTGGTAAGTCAAAATTCTATTAGAATGAACATGGCTAATAGGAAAAGGCAATTTGGTTTGCGTTTCCTTAGGACATATAACACAAACAAAATCAGGATTGGAAGGAAAATGTATGAAATCAAATTTCTTCATTACTGAATAGGGAACATGACCCATCCTTACATTTCAAAGATATACATTAGGAATAACATTAATTGAAATAGGATTTGACTTGGACATTGAATTAATTCCTTTTTGGAATGAAACTACATTTTTCATGAAAGACCAAGACTCATGTCTGTTAGATTGCAATAGATATAGACCCTCCTTCACTTCACCAAAAACTTGAGTTTTCCTCATTAAAGATTCTTATAACACACAACAACTAGGAATGAATAAAAGATCACAACCAGATTGATTGTATAATTTATGGATATATAATAAATTATACTTGAAATCTGGTACATAAAGCACATTTTCTTGAGTAAATTTAGATAGAATGGGAAAACTTCATGTTGTGTCACAACAATCTGGAAGGAGTTAGGCAATATAATACATATGGGCACAAGAAGGGGATTTAAACAGATAAAGAATTTAGAGTTGAAACACATGTGTTCTGAAGAACCTAAATTAATGATCCAGGTATTGGTTAAGACTGAAAAACAAGATCCAACAATTATTGATGCATCGAACCCACTATTGGAAGTTCCTTCTTATCCCAGCTCCATCTCTTTGGCAACTTGTTTCACAAATTGTGTATATAGTTCCTTGTTGAGGAATTACTTGGTATGGTGATGCCTGTCTCCTTCTGTGAGTTTTGTGAAATATCAAAATCATCCCCTGAAATTACTCCATTCACCGTATGAGTTGCTGGTAGCCCTTTTGGTTTATTTGATTCAAAATCCCTTTGTTTTCTGAACACAAAATCATCAGGAAACACAATGAGCCTATGTCAATCATCATGAGCATGGCCTTTTTGTCACAGTAAGTACATGAGACATTTGGATTGTACGTACTCTTTCTTGCTATGTTCCTCTGAATAAACTTACCCCCTTTTTTTATTGTTATTTAAATATCTATGATTTTGTGAAGGATATCCCCCCTTGAAAGGGAGATTTCTAAACTTCTGATATGATTAACCTAGTGGGATCACCATGAAACCCATTTCTTCATTAGCATAAGAAGTATTCACATAAGTCTCCCTTTTATTTTCATCTTGTAACAAGAGAGAGTGAGAATAATCAAGGTTAGGCAAATGATTCATCATCATGATGTTACCTCAAGGCCGATCATAAACATCATTGAGACCCATATAAAATTGAATGAGTTGTTGATCCTGTACTGACTTAGCCAACTTAGATTTTCCTTCACAACTACAACAAAGCATAAGATTAAGGCAGTCCAAGTCATCCCACAATCGTTTGATCCTGGTGAAGTAACTAGCAACATCAGTGTTGCCTTGTACTATGACTGATAATTCATTCTATAGATGGTATAGTTTAGAACCATTCTCTCTACCAAATATACCCTCTAAACTGTCCCTAATTCTTTGGATATTTTAGAGTAGATGACACTGTCTCCAATATTCTTTGTCAACTAGTTGAGCAGCCAAGAAACAACCATATAGTTGCAGCAACTTCACTGAACATACAAATGAGTAGACAAATCTTCTAGCACATGTGCCATTAATGAAATCAAGTTTCTTCTTGGCAAGTGAAGTGATGAGCATGGATCTTCTCCACCCTGGGAAACCTCTACCATCAAAATTTGAAGTAACCAAGTTCATCTCAAGTGAGTCAGAGAAGTGAAGATAATAGGGATGATGAATGTCGATGTTGGTGGTATTTTCTTGGAGCAGCGATTCTAGTGGCAGCGATTGTAGTTTGGTCACCCATGTTTCAAAGAGTGCAGATTCAAAAATATGATAGATGATTTGGGTAGCAAAGATTGGATCGAGCTACTATCCTAATACCATGTTTGAACAAGAGTAATTTGGTAAATTTTCTAAATGAATTATATTTCTTTCAATGATCACTATTTGTATATGTATTTCTTTAAGAAACATAAATAGAAAAGAAAATAATTATATAATTGTCACCTTCTTATTTTTCTGATTCCTAACCAAATATAACAAAATCATATTCTTCACATGCTTTGTACGTGCAACATTCCTTCTATCGGACGGTCTAGATTTTGCTTCTTCAATCTTGATCAACGCATCTGATCTATCCACATCATCAAGAGAGATGTTTTCTATGTACCTAGACTTTATCAAAAATTTATCGTGCTTGTCTGAAATCATATCTTTAACTTCTTCATCGTCTGCGAATTTCTACCATTCTATTGGATTATTTGATACATCAAGACTTCTTGAGTTAGGAGTATTATGGTCTGGATGATACAAAGGAAATCCTAGGGGAAATCAATTTTTCTTTTATAAATATGAATTCAGTGGATTGAAATCCAAAAGATTTAATACCACCATCAAAGCCCAGATCTATATAAATATTATTGATTTCAATTTTAATAGAGGTTAATTAGATTTGGTACTTCTCCATACCGTTTGTTTGCACAAACGACAACTTCTTCCTTTCAAAATATTATGAAAGAAACTGGTGCTTTTGTCCCCATTCTCAAAAATCAGTCATACCCTGCTTTTTGTTGCGAATTTTTTTCTTCAAAATGAAAGTACTTTTTCAATTAAGCTTAAGATCTTTGTAGTAATGTCTCATTTTCAGCATTGGGATCCTCCTCAAATAATGTTTCTTTGATTTTAAGAATATATTCCTAGATAATTAATTGCTTAATAATATCACCATAAGACTCTTTACCCCACTTTGTTAAAACTTTTTAAAATTTGTTTATGTCCTCCTTGAAATCAAGAAATGGATTATGAGATCCATTAACCTTCCAGTTTTGTTTAACTACATCAATGAAAATCTTATTCTCCGTCCAAAATTTAAGAAATCTGAAAAGTTTCTTATGCCTCCCACCCTTTCATCAAGAGTTAAAAATATAGGAGCATGATTCTTGCTAAATGTTCCACATCCATGTGATCAAACTATCCTTGCAGGACCTGATTAGTGAGCATTCTATCCGCCCTTTCAAATATGCAAATCATTCCCACCTCTACCATTGCACCACGTAAATGGGATTCCTTTGAATTGCATTTATGCTAAATTACAAGAAGAAATAGAATTTTCAAGATCTTGATATTCAGATTGAAACACCAGTAAACCTCCAATTTTATCCTCGAAATTTAGAACTACATTGAACCCCCCCTGTAATTAACCAAGAACTATCCATTCCTGTTGCTAGTTGATACATATTCTTCCAAAGCATTATTCTTTCTTTTACATTGCTTTTCTCATATGCTCATGTGACAAAGAAATTCTAGACATGACTGTGATTCTCTAACAGTAAGGTAAGGTGTTGTTTAGAATCTTTGACCACTGCAGATTCATTGAATTAATTAAAAAAAACAGATCTTGCCATTGCAATTAGCTATCGTTGATTGCATCTTTAACCCTTTTCTGCAATATCCATGGTGAGTCCTCATTCTTCAAGGACGAGTGACATGCTTTCTTTCATTTTCAATCTTTTTTGTTTCAGTTTTTCTAGAGCTAGCTTGGGGAAATCTCCTAGCATCTCTAGTCAGTTAGAGGCTTTATTTCAAACATAGTTAGATTAAGATTTAGTTTTGAGTTTGACCTTTTTGTTGTTATTGAACTCTCAATTTCATATATTCAGAATTAGAATGGGTATTCCCCATCATTTCGTATTATATCATGTTTAAGCTTCCGCTCAACAGTTCTATTTTCAGTAAAATCTTTAAGTATGCTCATGATATGCCAGTTCAGGGTTAGCTTGGGGTCACTCGTGATCCTAGGTCTCATGTTACGTCAAAGGGTAGCCTCAGGGTGTGACAAACTTGGTATCAGAGCACTAGGTTTAAGATTTCTAGGATGTCTGAAAATCCACACTAAGTAGAGTCCATTTCATGAGTATGAAGCGCGCCACACCTATGAGGGGAAGGCTACGAAGTGTTTTAGGAAAAACTTCACTTTCTTGTTATTCTTATCGTAGTTACCATAACCTACCCAACTTGTCCAAAGTGTGGTAAGAACCATCCGGGCGAGTGTCTTGCAGGAAAGGATGGATGTTTTGGGTGTGGTCAGACTGGTCATAGATTGAAGGATTGCCCTCCTTTTAAACAGGGACAGGGAGGTAACAATAGTAGGGCTCAGTCTACAACTTCAGCAACACTAGCAGGTCGCCCAACTCAGTAGGGTACTTCATCTGGTAGAGGTGGCGGTCAGCACTAGAACAGGTTGTATGCTCTCCAGGCTCTCCAGGATAAGAAAGATTTTCCTTATGTGGTTACTAGTACGTTACGAGTCTTTCACTAAGATGTTTATGCTTTGTTAGATCCAAGGACTACTCTTTCCTTTGTCTCCAAAAACATTCTTAGAACCCTTCTCAGTCTCTACTCCAGTCAGTGACCCAGTTATTGTTATACGTGTATACAGAAATTACCCTGTCACAGTCTCTCAGAAAGTCACCTTAGCGGATCTTGTAGAGTTAGAAATGGTAGACTTCAACATCATTCTAAGCATGGATTGGTTACATTCCTGTTATGCCTCAATTGATTGTAGAACTGGGATCGTTCGTTTTCAGTTTTCAGTTTCTAGACGAGCCAATTTTAGAATGGAAGGGTAATAGCTCAATTCCTATGGGTCGATTCATTTCTTACCTTAAGTCCAGAAAGATGACCTCTAAGGGGTATCTCTATCATCTAGTTTGGGTTAAGGATTCTATATCTAAAACCCCAACTCTTGAGTCAGTCCCACTAGTTAATGAGTTCCCAAAAGTGTTTCCAGAAGATCTTCCCAGAGTTCCTCCCAAAAGGAAAATCGACTTTGGAATTGATCTATTTCCATATAACCAACCTATTTCTATTCCTCTGTATAGAATGACTCCAGTTGAGCTTAAGGAATTGAAAGAGCAGTTGAAAGACCTTCTAGATAAGGGCTTCATCATACCTAGTATTTCCCTGTGGGGTGCACCAGTGTTGTTCGTGAAAACGAAAGATGGAACTCTAAGGATGTGCATTGATTATCGGCAGTTGAACAAAGTCACAATCAACAATAAGCACCCTATCCCCAGGATTAATGACTTGTTCAACCAACTTTAGAGTGCTAGTTATTCCTCGAAGATAGACCTTAGATCGTGTTATCATCAACTCAGAGTCAGAGATAGTGACATTCCGAAAATATCCTTCAGAACTCAGTATGGTCATTATGAATTTGTAGTTATGTCATTTGGACTAACCAATGCTCCTGCAGCTTTCATGGATTTGATGAACATGGTGTTCAAGAAGTATTTGGACTTGTTCGTTATCATCTTTATTAATGATATCCTCATTTACTCTAAGAGTAAGGGAGAACATGCGAATAACTTGAGGGTTGTCCTGCAAACTCTCGAAGATCGCCAGTTATTCGCTAAGTTTAGCAAATGTGAGTTTTGGTTACAATTAGTTGCTTTCCTTGGTCATATAGTGTCTAGTGAAGGGATCCGAGTGGATTCTGAGAAAATAGAGGCAGTGAAACAATGCCCAGACCAACCTCTCCTACAAATATCAGAAGTTTATTGGGATTAGAGGGTTATTACAGAAGGTTCATGGAAGGATTTTCATCTATAGCTTCTCCATTGACTAAGTTGACTCAAAAAAAGGTTAAGTTTCAGTGGTCAGAGAAGAACTTCTCAAAATTGAAAACTAGGTTGACTACAGCTCCTGTTTTGACTCTACCAGAGGGTTCAGACGGTTATGTAATCTATTGTGATGCGTCCAAAGTCAAACTAGGTTGTGTGTTGATGCAGCGAGGTAAGGTTATAGCTTATGCTTCTAGACATCTTAAGGTGCATGAGAAGAACTATCTGACTCATGACCTCGAGTTTGCAACCATAGTATTTGCCCTAAAGATTTAGAGACATTACTTGTATGGTGTTCACGTAGATGTGTTCACTAACCATAAGAGCCTTCAGTATGTGTTCACCTAGAAAAATTTTAATCTTTTCCATAGGAGATGGCATCAGATCATCAAGGACTATGATATGAATGTGCTTTACCATCCTAGTAAGGCCAATGTAGCAGCTGATGCTCTTAGGAGACTATATATGGGTAGTGTAGCGCATGTTGAGGAAGAAAGGAAAGAACTAGCAAAAGATGTTCACCAGCTTTCTCGCTTGGGAGTTTGCCTTATGAGCACATCAGATGGTGGTGTGACCGTCCATAATGGGTCAGAAACTTAATTGGTAGCAGAGGTCAAGGAAAAACAAGATAGTGATCCTATATTGCTTCAACTGAAGGGTGCAGTTCATCAGTAAAAAGTTGAGGTTTTCTCCCAAGAGGGAGATGGTGTGCTTTGCTATTAGGGGCATTTATATGTTCTTAAGGTGGGTAAGTTGAGATAGTTGATCCTTAGAGAATCCCATAACTCCAGGTATTCTATTCATCCAGGCGCCACTAAGATGTACCATAATATGCGGTAAGTCTTTTAGTGGAATGGCATGAAAGGGATATAGCAGATTTTGTGGCTAAGTACCCTAATTGTCAGCAGGTGAAGGCAGAATATCAGAAACCAATAGGTATGACACAAGAGATTAACATTCCTACATGGAAGTGGGAAGTGATTCACATGGACTTCATGACAGGTTTACCTCGTACTCGCAAACAACATGACTCTATTTGGGTGATAGTAGACAGAGTCACTAAGTCTGCTCACTTTTTGGCTGTCAAGACTGCAGATTCGGCAAAGGACTATGTCAAGCTTTACATTAATGAGATAGTCAGGCTCCATAGTTCCTTTGTCTATCATCTGAGATAGAGGTCCTTAGTTTACCTCTCATTTCAGGAAGTCATTTTAGAAAGGTCTTGGTACTCAGGTTATCCTCAGCACAGCATTTCATCCATAGATGGATGGTTAGGTAGACCTTAGAGGACATGTTGAGAGATTGTGTGATCGACTTAAAGGGTAGTTGGGATGATCACCTTCCTCTTATAGAATTCGTCTACAATAATAGCTACATTTCCAGCATTTAGGTGGCCCGTGATGAGGCATTATATGGGTGTAGATCTCCAGTTGGTTGGTTTGAAGTACGTGAAGCAGCCTTGATAGGTCCAACTTCGGTTCATGATGCTATGGAAAAAGTTCAACTCATTAGAGACAGACTTAAGACAGCCCAGAGTCACCAGAAGTCATATGCAAATGTAAGGAGAAGGGACTTGTAGTTCCAAATTAATGATTGGGTTTTCCTGAAAGAGTCACCTATGAAGGGGGTGATGAGATTTGGCAAGAAATGGAAGCTCAATCCTAGATATGTAGGCCCTTACAAGATCTTGAAAAGAGTTGGTAAAGTTGCTTATGAGTTAGAGTTGCCATCAGAACTAACAGCGGTGCATCCGGTCTTTCACATTTTGTTGCTGAAGAACTGTGTGGGTGATCCAGCATCTGTAGTACCATTGGAAAGTTTGGTTGTAAAGGATAGTCTCAGTTATGAGGATGTGCCAGTTGAGATTCTTGATCGTCAGGTTCGAAGGTTGAGAAACAAAGAAGTAGCTTCAGTAAAGGTTTTGTGGAGGAGTCAATCTGTAGAGGGAGCTACTTGGGAAGCAATAGCAGCTATCAAGGCCAAGTATCCTCATCTCTTTACTTCCGATTCCATTCCATCTTGAGGTAATAGTTCCTCTTCAGTCTTTCAGTTACTAATGCGTAGATTCAGTCTTAGTCTCATGTTCCTTTAGTTGTACCTGCATTTTCAGCGTATTTGCATGTTCTTGGAACTTAGTTTAGTCAGATTTCAGTTTCCAGTACTTAGTGGTAGGGTTTGCAGCTCTTTCCTTCCATATTTAGCTAATTTAGTCTTCATTCGAGGACGAATGTTCCCAAGGGGAAGATAATGTAACACCCCATATTCTAGAAAACCAGAAATGCAGAAAATTCTAGTAGTTACAGGTGACACCAATGGGAACCACCCACGGACCATAGGTGGGGTCCGTGGTTGGCCACATGCAGCCCCTCCCTAGAAACTCAGACAAAATTCATCTTAGGGTCGACCCATGGCCGGACCTACAGACCGTAGGTCGGACCACGGGCCGTGGTCCTGGTCCATGAATCAGACTCCTCATCATCCCCTATCTGAAGCCAGTCGATGACTGATAGGACGGACCGTAGGTTAGTTGACAGTCCGTCGGCCAGGTCCGTCAGTTGGCCCCAACAACTTTTATGTCAGGGTCATTTTGGTCTTTTCCTTGTGGTTGGATACCTAAATTATGTCGTTTAACCCCTAAACTACGTCCTTTTGGTTAGTTTTAGCCTAGTAACTTAATTAGACTTTCCCAAGTCAAATCATTGTCACAACCCAGGGGTACCCCTTAGATGTAACATGGTACATAGAACCCCAAAAGTCCCCATGTAAGCCACTCAGCATTTCTTAACATAAGCAATACAATAATAAGAGTAAAAACACATTTCAAGTCAAGGTCTTAAATTTTTATAAAGATAAAGCAAAAGTTTGGACTCTAAGTCTCAACATAGCCATCTATTACAATATTTGAATGAGAAAAAGGGACACAGCCCATACAACATAATCTGAAAGGGAAATACAAGAAATGAACTACTAAAAGACAATATCCGTCCTTGAATCTTAAGGACTCACCAACAAGCTAGGAGAATAAGCAATCCAAGCTTCTAGCCACAATGATTAGCACCTTGAGAATCAGACCTTACATTTGGGGAAAATGTAGGAAAAGTAGGTGTAAGTACAAAAATGCACCAAGTATGATAGCCATGCATAAAAACATAGAAACATGCTAAAAGGAACATTTTAGTGGAATGCATGCAATTTACTAAGTTAAAGCACCATTTTGAAGATAATGGAAAAGCATAAGTCATAAGCATATTTGACATATAAATCATCATACAATAAGAGGAACATATCATAAGTACCCTCAAAGCATACTTGTGAAATGCATGAATAAGACCCCATAATCTCACTCATGCTAAGTAAAGCTTCTTAAGTAACCATAGTTCATAATTCATATTCTTGTTCATAATCTTGTCATAGTGGGAATAAGCCTTAACCGACATAGACCATGTGAGCTTACCATAGAATCCGGTGTCTACCCCACACAAAAAATGGGTTGTCCTACTTGCCTAAGGTAGAACCATACTCTTAGCTTAGATGGATCCACTAGCTAAATACCTATGAGGGCACATAGTTTATGGGATAAGGAGATTGCTACTAGAAACCCGGACTCAACTAGGGTAGAAGGTTTCCATCTCATGAGATACATACTTTGGGACCCGGACTCAACTAAGGTAGAAGGAACCCATTTGGAAAGCCGGACTCAACTAGTGTAAAAGATTTCATTGGGAAGCCAGACTCAACTAGCGTAAAAGCTTCCCTCTCATATTCAATATTCACTCGGTGCTAAATATTAATTCCCATTGAGTTCATATTAAGTCTTGACTTAAGTTCATATTCATGGAAGAATGTCTTGACACTCAATCCAACATAACTAATAAGATATCTCATTAGATCATACGTGAGAATAGCCTTTCACCGTCTATGTCTACATATAGATGAAATAGGTGAGAAAGCCTTTGAACCTTAGAATCACTATATTGTGAGAAACCCTTTCACATCATATCATATTCATACATAAGTGTGTATACGAGAATAACCTTTCAATCACACAACAACTAGATCATGATCATATTCACTTTACTCTCAAAGTGTTCTTAAAGCATATGCTAAACTTCATAATTCATGCATTATATCATAATTTTCCCTTTCAAGGAACAAAGCCATATTGCATCAAGACATCTATCGTGATGTAGGTTCAGTTCCTCAGCATTCAGATCACGCATAGATAGGTTCCCAATCTCCAGTTCAGTAGTATTCATGGTGAGTCCTCATTCTTCGAGGACGGTGACATGTTTTCTTTCATTTTCAGTCTTTTTAGTTTCAATTTTGCTAGAGCTAGCTGGGACATGTCCCAGCATCTCTAGTCAGTTAGAGACTTTATTTCAGACATAGTTAGATTCAGTTTTAGTTTTGAGTTTGATCTTTCAGTTGTTATTGAACTCTCAGTTTTATATATTTAGACTTAGAATGGGTATTCCCCATCATTTGTTTATATCATGTTTAAGCTTCTGCTCAGCAGTTCTTTTTTCAGTAAAATCTTTAAGTATGCTCATGATATGCTAGTTCAGGGTTAGCTTGGTGTCACTCGTGATCCTAGGTCCCATGTTACGTCAAAGGGGTAGCCTCGAGGCGTGACAATAATGCACAAACCATCACAGATATTATCAATATTTCCCTTTCACAACACAATCTTTACACGAGCTTAAGTTATATACATCTGATCTTTAGACATCGGGTACTTATAAAGGGAGAATTAAACTTATCTAACCTAAAGAACGAACTGATTAATTCACCACCTAGCGAGCGATACACCTAAGCATACAGAACTGCTAACAACAATGTTTGAGCACCAAATCAATAGTTGTGATTATAGAAAACTCTTAAGAATGACAAAACTAGACCTAAGGGCCCAACATTCAATTACACATAGCCAGAACATGACCTTGACAATGACATAAATATTAAGACTTTCGTACAACTATAACTATTTATGGTGGTTTTCCATAGGTTCTCATAAGCAATGTGGTAGATGTAGAACCACTGGAATATATTTTAACTGCTCCAAGACAATACCAAATATGTCATATCTAAAATAAGCAAGGATGTTAAGGATGTCATCCTACCCAAAGGTGATTATAGGATCTGTACACCCGATCCACCACAAGGCATCCACCCATAGATATGGAAACACGGATGGGAATATGCAACGGATCATACTTCAAATCATGTTTGTAACACCCTGTATCCAAAAACAGACCGAACGAGCAGATTTACAGAAGTTGCACGTGCCACCCACAGACTATAGGGTGACCCACGGTCCATCGTGGTGGTCCATGAATGGACACCTGTAGCCCTCCCCAGAATCAGCCTAGAAATTTCTCTAAGGCATGACCCACGATCGGACCCACAGACCGTGGTCCAGGTCCATGGATCGAGGCCTCAAAACCTAGTCTCTAAAGTCGATTGACGGACTGACATGATGGATCTTGGGTCTGACCACAGACCGTCGATCAGTCCGTAGGTCGAAACCCTCAGGACCCCCCAAAACCCATCATCTGAAGTCGATCGATAGACTGACAAGACAGATCATAGGTCAGTCCATGGACCGTTGATCAATCCATAGGTCGAGACCCTCAGGACTCCCCAAAACCCATCCTCTGAAGTCGATCGACAAACTAACAGGATGGATCGGGGAATCTACGGACCGTCGATCAGTCTCATCGGTGGTTTTAGCAGATTTTAAGTTAGGGGTTGTTTGGTCATTTCCTCATGCGTTGAACCCTTAAACTATGTCATTTAACCCCTAAACTATGTAGTTTTGGTCAGTTTTAGCCTAGTAAACCAGTTAGAACCTAACCAAATCAATTATTCACCAAAAATTCATCAATCTTAGAGCAACAACAAGAAAAGAAAGTTGAGCAGTCCTAGTTCAAGAACACAGCGAGTTTTCATCAGTTCCAGCCCCGAAATCAAAAGATTTTTCTATGAATTTCATCATCAGGTATGTGAAATTTCACTAGTGGGTTCCTTTTACCCATTAGGTCCCTAGATTACAGTCAGAATCTTGATTCCCTTACTATTATCTAGACCTAGGGTTTCTAGAATGTTGGAAATTGTTGGGTTTTAGCTGTTAGAATGATCCAAATCAGATTATCATATTGTTGCTTAGTTTCTTGTATGATATTCAGACCCCTAGCTATGTAGTTCTTTTAGTTCATGAATTACACATGCTAGGTCAGTTATTTCAGATATACATGCTTCAGTTTACGAATGTCACATTATCAGTTATAATTGTTGCATTCTCAGAGTTTGCATGTCAGTAATTGAGCTATCCAGTACTTTTGTATTTCAGTCATAATATTGCTTATATGCCTTTTAATTGGGAGTAGGCTTAGACTGAGTGGACTAGGGTTCAGCTTATCTGAATAGTCCTAGAACTACGTGCCCCTGAAGGTTTATAAGTCCCCTCTGTGGGCATTACATTTTAGTGATCACGCCAGTCATACCCCGAAGGTTAGAGACTATTTTCAGACATAATTAGTTTCAATTTTGGTAATTGAGTTTGACTTTTTAGCTGTTGTTAAACTCTCCGTTTTTATATATTCAGATAGTTTATGGGTATCCCCCATCATTTCAGTTTATCTTATGATTTAGCTTCCGCATAGTACTTTCCTAATTTAGTTTATTTAGTATGCTTAAGGCATGCCAGTAGGGTTAGCTTGGGGTCACTCATGATCCTAAGTCATGTGTCCGCATCCTGGGGTAGCTTCGGGAAATGACGAATTTGGTATCAGAGTATTAGGTTTAAGAGTCATATGAAGTCTGAAAAGCTGCGCAATGTAGAGTCTTTTTCATGGGTGTGAAGTGCACCACATCTAATGAGAAGGAGGATACAAAATGTTTTAGGAAAACATCACTTTCTTGATATTCTTATCGTGCATGAGGTATGATCTAATTTCCTCGTTCTAATCCTTCGTTATGCATTTCAGATCATTCCTCCTCGTAGAGCTTATAGAAGGAATGTGAATGCACGCAATGCTAATGCAGCTTCTCCAGTCCCAGATCAGGAAGTTTCGAATGCTGAATTTTGGAACGTCATTCAGCTTTTGGCTCAGTGTGTGACCAACTAGAATAACCATCAGGTTCCAGTTCCTACTAATAGAAATGGTGGATTAGGGGCAGTTAGGGTTCGAGATTTCGTAAGGATGAATCCGCCTGAGTTTTGGTTGAAATCTATTGCTTTTCTTAGGAATATTATGTCTAGTGAAAGGATCTGAGTGGATTCTTAGAAAAAGAAGTAGTGAAACAATGGCCCATACCTACCTCTTCTACAGATATCAGAAGCTTCTTAGGTTTAGCAGGTTATTACATAAGGTTCATGGAAAGACTTTCTTCCATAGCCTCTCCATTGACTAAGTTAACGCAGAAAAAGGTTAAGTTTCAGTGGTCAGATGATTGTGAGAAAAGATTCGCAAAACTGAAAACTAGGTTGACTACAGCTCCTGTTTTGACTCTACCAGAGGGTTCAGACGGTTATGTGATTTATTGTGATGCATCCAGAGTCGGCCTAGGTTGTGTGTTGATGCAGCGAGGTAATGTTATAGCTTATGCTTCTAGACATCTTAAGGTGCATGAGAAGAACTATCCAACTCATGACCTCGAGTTTGCAGCACTGGTGTTTGCACTTAAGATTTGGAGACATTACTTGTATGGTGTTCACGTTGATGTGTTCACAGATCATAAGAGTCTTCAGTATGTGTTCACCTAGAAAGAGTTGAATCTTCGCCAGAGGAGATGGCTTGATCTCCTCAAGGGTTATGATATGAGTGTGCATTACCATCCTGGTAAGGACAATGTAGTAGCAAATGCTCTTAGTAGACAATCTATGGGTAGTGTAGCACATGTTGAGGAAGAAAGAAAGGAACTAGGAAAGGATGTTCACAGACTTGCTCGCTTAGGAGTTTGTCTTATGAGCATATCAAATGGTGGTGTAACAATTCAGAATGGGTCAGAATCTTTATTGGTAGCGGAGGTTAAGGAAAAGCATGACAGTGATCCGATATTGCTTTAACTAAAGGGTGCAATCCATGAGCAGAGAGTTGAGGTTTTCTCCCAAGGGGGAGATGGTGTGCTTCGCTATGAGAGTCGATTATGTGTTCGTAAGGTGGGTGAGTTGAGTCAGCATATTCTTGCATCAGCCCATAATTTAAGATATTTTATTCATCCAGGTGCCACTAAGATGTACCATGATCTCTGGGAAGCCTTTTGGTGGAATGGTATGAAAAGGGATATAGTGGATTTTGTGGCTAAGAGCCCTAATTGCCAGCAAGTGAAGGTAGAACATCAGAAACCAGGAGGTATGACTCAAGATATCAACATTCCTACTTGGAAGTGGGAAGTGATTAACATGGACTTCATTAGAGGTTTACCTCGTACTCGCAGACAACATGAATCCATTTGGGTGATAGTTGATAGAGTCACTAAGTCTGCGCGCTTTTTGGCTGTTAAGACTACAAATTCGGCGGAGGAATACTCCAAGCTTTACATTAATGAGATAGTCAGGTTGCATAGGATTCCTTTGTCTATCATTTCAGATAGAGGTCCTCAGTTTACCTCTCATTTCTGGAAGTCATTTTAAAAAGGTCTTGGCACTCATGTTAACCTTAGCACAACATTTCATCCACAGACGGATGGTCAGGCAGAGCGTACCATTCAGACCTTGGAGGACATGTTGAGAGCTTGTGTGATCGATTTCAAGGGTAGTTGGGATGACACCTTCCTCTTATAGAGTTCGCCTACAATAATAGCTACCATTCCAGCATTGAGAAGGCCCCTTATGAGGCATTGTATGGGCGTAGATGTAGATCTCCAGTTGGTTGGTTTAAAGTATGTGAAGCAACCTTGATAGGGCCAGATTCAGTTCATGATGCTATGGAGAAAGTGCAACTCATTAGAAATATACCTAAACCAGCCAGAGTCGCCAGAAGTCCTATGCAGATGTAAGGAGAAGGGAATTAGAGTTCTAAGTTGATGATTGGGTTTTCCTGAAAGTGTCACCTACGAAGGGGTTGATGAGATTTGGCAAGAAAGGGAAGCTCAGTCCTAGATATGTAGGCCCTTACAAGAATTTTGAAAAGAGTTGGTAAAGTGGCTTATGAGTTAGAGTTGCCAACAGAACTAGCAACAGTGCATCCAGTTTTTCACATTTCGTTGTTGAAGAAGTGTGTGGGTGATCCAGCATCTATTGTACCTTTGGAAAGTATGGCTGTGAAGGATAGTCTCATTTATGAAGAGGTACCAGTTGAAATCCGTGATCATCAGGTTTGAAGGTTGAGAAACAAAGAAGTCGCTTCAGTTAAGGTTTTATGGAGGAGTCAATCTGTAGAGGGAGCTACTTGGGAAGCAGAAGCAGCCATGAAGGCTAAGTATCCTCATCTCTTTTCTTCCGATTCCATTCTAGCTTGAAGTAATAGTGCCTCTTCAATTTTTTAGTCATTCATGCGCAGATTCAGTCTTAGTGTCATGTTCCTTCAGTTTGTAATTGCATTTTCAGCTTATTTGCATGTCAGAAATCAGTTTCTATAAATAGTGGCAGGGTTTGCAACTTTTTCCCTCCCTATCCAACTAATTTAGACTTCATTCAAGGACGAATGTTCCCAAGGGGGAGATAATGTAACACCCCGTATCTGAAAACAGACTGAACCAGCAAATTTTGAGAAGTTGCAGGTGCAACCCATAGTTGCCACCCACGGACCGTAGGGTGACCCACAATCCGTCCTGGTGGTCCGTGGATGTCCACCTGCAACCCTCCCCAAATTAGCCCAGAAATTTCTCTAAGGCATAACTCACGGTCGGACCCATGGACCTGGGTCAGTCCACGGACCGTTGATTAGTCTGTAGGTCGAGACCCTTAGGGCTCCCAGAACCCATCATCTGAATTTGATCGATGAACTGACAAGACGGATCATGGGTCAGTCCACGAACCGTCGATAAGTCTGTAGGTCGAGACCCTCAGGACCCCCAGAACCCATCCTCTGAAGTCGATCGACAGACTGACAGGACGAATCGTGGATCACTCCATGAACCATCGATCAGTCCCGTTGGTGGCTTCAACAGATTTTAAGTCAAGGGGGTTTTGTCTTTTCCTCATGCGTTGAACCCCTAAACTATGTCGTTTAACCCCTAAACTACGTAGTTTTGGTCAGTTTTAGGCGAGTAACCTAGTTAGAACCTAACCTAATCAATTATTCACCAAAAATTCATCAATCTTAGAGAAAAAACAAGAAAAGAAAGTCGAGCAACCCTTGTTCAAGAACGCAGTGAATTTTCATCAGTTCCAGCCCCGAAATCGAAAGATTTCTCCGTGAATTTTGTCACCAGGTATGTGGGATTTCACTAGTGGGTTCCTTTCACCCATTAGGTCCCTAGATTTCAGTCAGAATCTTGATTCCCTTAATATTATCTAGACTTAGGGTTTCTAGAATGTTAGAAATTGTTGGGTTTTAGCTGTTAGAATGATCCAAATCAGATTATCATTTTGTTGCTTAGTTTCTTGTATGATATTCAAACCCCTAGCTATGTAGTTCTTTTAGTTCATGAATTACACATGCTAGGTTAGTTATTTCAGATATATATCATTCAGTTTACGAATGTCACATTATCAATTATAATTGTTGCATTCTCAGAGTTTGCATGTTAGTAATTGAGCTATCCAGTACTTCTGTATTTCAGTCATAATATTACTTATATACATTCTAATGAGGAGTAGGCTTAGACTGAGTGGACTAGGGTTCAGCGTACCCAAATAGTCCCATAACTACATGCCCCCGTAGGTTTATAAGTCCCTTCTGTGGTCATTACATTTTAGTGATCACACTAGTCTTGCCTCTATACCTCTAGCAGGGTATATTGGGTCCTCTCGATGGGGCGTATAGATCGGACTCCACATTTAGCTAATGTGGTTTTATGTCGGTTATTAGTAGCTCCCTTACAGTCAGATTCTATTGCATTGACCATGTTATCAGTTACAGTCATATCTCAGTTTCAACATGTTATAAACTTGGTCATTGCATTCAGTTAGTTCATGTTCAGTATTCTCAATATAGTATCTAGCTTATCTCTTATCATTGTTCAGATATATGCTTTGGTTTAGTTATATTTATTTTTCAGCTTTATTCTATCATGCATGCTCAGTACCTTTCAAGTACTAACGCATACTCTGCGCTACATCTTCTCGTGATGTAGGTTCAAGTTCTTGCTTCCAGATCACACATAGATCGGTTCCCGATCTTCAGCTCAGCAGTATTAGTGTTGAGTCCTCATTCTCCGAGGACAACAGACATGTTTCCTTTGCTTTTAGTCTTAGTTTCAGTTTTTGCTAGATTTAGCTGGGGCATGTCCCAGCACTTCTAGTCAATTAGAGGCTATTTTCAGACATAGTTAGTTTCAGCTTTAGTATTTGAGTTTGACTTTTCAGTTGTTGTTAAACTCTCAATTTTTATATATTCAGTTAGTTTATGGATATCGCCCATCATTTCAGTTTATCTTATGATTTAGCTTCCGCACAATACTTTCCTAATTCAGTTTATTTAGTATGCTTATGATATGCCAGCAAAGTTAGCTTGGGGTCACTCTTAATCCTAGGTCCCATGTTCGCGTCCTGGGGGTAGCTTCGGGGTGTGACAATGTTCAGAATGTATTAGGTAGTCAACATGAGAATATACGGAACCAAGGTCGAATAACACTAGATACTACTTTCATAGTGCCCATATCAAACATTTTCTTTCATCTAACTCTGTCTCCTTGATTTTTAGCCTCCCGCATTAAACCAGTCTAGTCTTTAATACCATCGTACACATTTTCGATTTATAAAACCTCATATACTTCTCATAGATGAAGCCATCACTCTTAATACTAACAAACATAATAACTACACCAATCACTTACCTTACTTTCAAACCGTCACTCGTATTAAAGTCTTCTTAGCAAACACATCATCGCCTCCAAAATTTCAGAACTATGGCTCCCTCTCTTTCCGTGTAAGTATTCCATGACAGATACGGGTCACACCCAAGGACGATAACACTAATTTTAAATCTAAAAGTACTTTCTCATCGAGGTAAAGATATTGAATCACACCCAATGTCAACTCCACGCGATCTTTCAAATACCAAGTTTCAATTACCATTCATCCTATCATATACCTTATGTCAAACTTAGAGAAATTATTGGTCACCCTAATAATTATATATACTATGAGCACATAACCTCTATTTACTATCAAGTGTCTATATAACACATCACATCAATGTGTGTAGTTCCATCAACAAAGTAGTTTCAATCTCCTCTAAATCTGCATTAACCATGTAGAACTGTAGGTCCATACCGTTGAACATCCATAAGTTACCTATCATAATTTGAACAATCTAGCTCGACATAACCACATAGAATCTTCCACACAAATTGATTGTCACCCAAACCAAAACTCAATCTTTCTAAAAGACGAAATAAACCCCTAGTAAGTCTGTACTGAACTAGGTCACATCTAACAGTCGTATCTAAAATCATAGGCAAAATCAATACAACCTTCAACTACAAACCAAGAATTTATACGAGAGGTCTTATTCCTTTACTTTTCTTAAATTCTTCCCATGACACAAAATTCGGAATATCTTGAACTCTTCAATACACTAGGCTCTTATTCATTTTGTTGACTCGCTTACCAATCTTATTATTTGGCCGACAACCCTTGACATTTTTGCCTTATCCTCTAAACTAAAATATTTCGTGAAACCCCCTTAGGTCCTTTAACAATCAAAAATAACCAATTTATGACTCAAATTATGCACAAGTCCTTCCAAATGCTTGATACTCAATGCGATCAATCATTTCTTACCTTACCAATCCATACCTTGACAAAACATACTACCACGAACATAGACTCGCAATTGAAAACTTGAATTTTGACCTCAATCATGTAACACAATCCCATTATCTATCAATTTTAGCTCATACATTGAAGATCTTTATGGATTCACATATCTTTTCTTATAATTGATTGCCTCTCCATCAATCTTATTGTATCCTTCATTAAAAATTCAACCATACCAGTCACCAAACTCAAAATCATAAGAAAAAAACTTATCACCACACTCGAGTCAAACGTCTGTAGACATCTTTCTCAAATATTATCCAACAATTTTTAACTAATATGAATGACATGTAAACTATCACAATAATCTGGGCCAAACAGCTAAAACCATGATGAAACCATGTGCATGTGAATCCAATTATCCACTCTTTCTGAAGATACATCTTTGTCCCTCGCAATCAAAGTAAATATCCTTGTTCTCTCCTCCTTCTGAAATTCAACTACTTCCCACTAATTATTTGCATTTATGACTCTGGCTCCTTCAATTCTACTCAAGTTGTGTCTCAGCACCTCCTAATCAACAATATTTATCATATAGTTGCATCCTAATAACAATTCAACACAAACTCTTCTTACTATTATGCTCAGTTAGCCCTTGCCATCACCACAAAGTCAACCTTGTCATCGACATGACATCTCAAACCCAACTATACCAATCAAATTCAAAAGACTAACTCAATTTTATACGCACTTTCTTACTAAAATTCTCAATTACCTTCACACAAGTATACTCATTGAGACTTCCTTTACCTATAAGCTTGGCATCCTAATATTGATCCACTTCCGTGGAGCTTACGATGAAATCACCACTCATTTAAAATCCTCGAGATACACTTCAAAGCCTAAACACATCAATACCGTACCAAAGATCCACCACTAAAAGCTTCCTACCTATCGAGAAGATTGTACCCAAATAGCTCACACATTTATACCCATTAAGTAACTATAATACACTACCAAATTCGTTCAGTCTCTCATCCAAAGCGATATGCATTCCTTCGTAAATCAGGTCCATAGCAAGAGTAACACAGTCCATCACTCTAACCAAGTAAGAATTGGTACCATTGTAATAGTCATATCGTGATCCTCTTTGATATACACTCAATATATAAAATTGTAGTAGATAATCTGACTTCAATTGGTGCAACATCATTCTCATCATTCGCTAAGCAACTCGTACATGTTATGACAACTTTACTTACTGTATTTTCCATAGTTACAATGTTCATTATCTAGTCACCCCTTTAATCATTCCACTTTCAATTGTAAAACCACTCAAGATATTGCCTATACCACACAAGTACTATTTCTCTATTGGGGCAACTAACGTGAAAAAGATAACACATTTATGAAGTCTCTCAAATCATTGTTCAACCTCATCATTCTCATATCCTCAAAATACATCGTCGAGTCATCACTTTATACAACTCTTTCGAATATGACCACATATCATTTCCATAAGTATATCACTTCCATCTTAGTACAAGATCTAACATTCAAGACATAAATGATGAAAACTACTCACATGAGGAATCACACACGAGTCATCACTATGAGTGAGAGAGAATTGAAGGAAGCGATAATGATCAGATCAGACCAAGGACTCATGATAGAGATTCAAAAAGTGAAAATATTTCCTAAAAGTCACTATAGCCTTTAGAAGATAAGTACAGACATCTCCGTACCAATCCTTGAAACTCTATTTAGACTCAACTTGTACACACATGAGACCTATGAACCTAGCTCTGATACCATTTTGTCATGACCGAAATATGGACGTGATGGCACTCGTCTTATCCCACAAAGACAAGTTAGCCTAAAACCTAAATATCACAAAAATGCGAAAGTAAGACAAATTGAAATCTCAAAATATCATAAGTGCGGATAACTAAGTCAACTTAATAAAAAACCCAAAATTTGGTTGTCACGTGTACAAGCCTCTAAAGTATTACAATCGATTCAACAGAAAAAAACAAAAGTCTCAAATAACATTGTTTCTAGAATAGAACAAGATCATAAATAGGAGTAAGAAGGTCTGCTGAGATTACAAACAACTACCTCACAAATCTCCAAGAAGCCATGGAAAAGAAGAGAATGGAAAGTATTACAAAAATCCAGGCTCGTAACCTACAAAAATTGTAGAAGCAAGGGGTGAGTACCTAACCACACGGTACTCAGCAAGTAAACTTTTAAACACAAGCTAAGGGAATGGAATACGGGTACTCCTTACACCCCAACCAAACCTCCACAACTACAACCTACATAAAACCAGCCCAACCTAACCGTTCATAATTTACAAAGCACGAAACTCAACAACAACACTCTAACAATTTCATATTCTCATCAACAAGCTCAATATTCATCAATCACAAGTTCCAAGAAAAGGCACTCACGAGATTAACACACAAGATCCAGTTCATCAATGATAAATATGTGCAATGCAATGAAATGCAATGTCAAATAGAGTGATGCATGTTTGACCTAATGATACACACACGTTGTCTCACATTCCAGGACTCACGGGACATATCTGTGCATGCATCCGTTGTGGCGTGCGACACGACCCTCCAGATATAGTATCCATTAAGTTGCGCGACACGTCTCTCGAAATATAGTATTCATTGCGGTGTGCGACACATCCCTAGAAATGGTACGTCCTCTTACACATAACACTTATCACAACCATGTCTTAGAGCCAATGCATATGACATGATCACACAAATAATCATGAGATGACTATTTTCATAACTGCATAATTCACAACAACACAATCGTGATACAACATCAACAATGAATCAATAAGCTTTTCAAACTATTCTCAACACATCACACACCAATAATTAATCACATTAACTTTTATTACCCCTTTTTCATCATTAGAATTATTCAATATGGACAAGTCAACCCATCACCAATTTTCATTACTCTCAAACACGTAACACAAGGAAATACACGATTCTATGCACTTAACAAGGGTTTAAAAATTCACTTTCCTCAATCAATCGAACAATTACTTCAGAACTTGAGCCTTCCTCTTTCGGTTGACTTCCAAATCAATACAATCTATTCAAATAGATAATCACAATAAGATTTCGAAACTAACAACACCCATATCACTATAGGTCTAGCCTAGACCCAAAAAAATCACTCAAATATATAATCAAATTCCTAATCTTGATGTCAATTACATGTCAACTTCTTTCAATTTTTTCCAAATTTTAAGTCTAGGATTAAGTTCCAAGTTCTCCAATATCATAAGTGTAATAATATTTATGTACTATGAGACACCTAATATTTAATTACATATCTTAACATTATTAAAAATTAATTTATGAGTAACTATAACAATACAATAAAAGAACCCTAAAGAAAATGACAAACCAATAGGTTGGATTCGCTACACAGAACCACTATCCATCCATACTTCACACACTATCCAATCACCCTTCATTATTATAAAATTATTGTCCAACAATTTTATCTAATCATGAATCATTAATGCCAGTCACAAAGAATGTTCAGTTACTTGATAAAAGCTGATCTATTAATCTGTATTCCTCCCCTCACCACATAGTTATTGTTTTATGATTATCCTTAAAATTGCATGGTCATGTTTAATTCTTAATTTGACACACAAAAAAAAATAGTACAAGCCACGGCAACAACAATCAATTCACTTTGTTCATCACCCACAATATAATACTATATTTCCTCTAAGAAACAATACCTAATTTGTTCATATCCTAGAATTATAATACACATGTAATGGATTGTTTTTTTTTTAAGTTCTCACCTGAATGATGTCGTCGATGTCGTAGGTAAGTCCCGACTCTTTTTCTTTTCATAAATTATGACCCAAAAATTCTCAACCCTTATAATTTACTTCCATATACGGGTAAAGTGGTATATGGTATTAAATTATAAACTTAACCCATTAAGCAATAACTAAAATTAGTTATTTAATAATTAACCATCAATCAATTAATTCTAGTTAAACGAATAGTTCAAAATTTATAAAAATGACCTTCCGGGTAGTTACAGGTCGGCACTAGAGAATCATTGATGGTCCCCAAGTGAACCCCTATCATGGCTGACTACAAGCAGACGGCTAACTCATGAATACACAAGCATCAAACTGAAAGAAATGTTAAATCAACAGTGTAATAAATCCTTAAAGTCTCTAACCATATAAAGTATTAAACATAAATTTTAAGGAAAACCTCTTAAACTGATAGACTGGGACAAGACCCACGACTCATCAAGAGAACTAGTACAAAAAACTCATAAAATTGGAATCCTCCAGAAGCAAGGAGGTCTCACTCAAAAGCTGACAAGCGGATGAAGTAATATAAATGGACTCTTGTTGAGGATCCTAAGAACCTATATCTGCATCATTAAAAGATGCAGGTCGAGTGACAACAGTACATTGAATTTACAAGTATGTAATATAGTTGAATAAAAAATAACTAAATGAAAGGAATACAATAGATATAGAAATATATTCAACTGAAGTTAAAGAAATACATGAATGAAATCATTAAAACTTTACAAGAATACTTACTCATCTCTGAACTCAACATATTAAGTTATATAATAAAAATACACTTTTAAGTCTATTTTGGAGATTCTCTAATCGACAACCATCACTATGAGCTACGTGATGATACAATGTCTCTCCCACGCTGCTAGAACTGTCTTATAACGTGTGGGGGTATAAAACCTCTCAACTAAGTGAATCCACTAAGCTCTGCCCGAAGGCACTAAGGATTCATCTTAAAAGTATGACCTTGTACCCATGTTGGTAAGACATGATTTATGTAGGCTGGGAGTTGTCTGAACTCTCCCTCATATCGGTGCTCAATACTACTCCCACTAATATATACTCTTGCTCAAATGTATAAAAACATTACTCTTTTTCTGGTTTGAGATAATTGCTCAAACTAATCTCTTAAAAGAGGTAACTGCTCAGAAATATCTCTAAGACTCATTGCTAATTAAGAAAACTGTGTTTCTCTTTGTTTAAAGTAAAAATACTTTATTTGGGTTGAGATGAACGAATCAACTCAAGGATCTCATAACAATATAGAAAACTCAATACTAAGAACTGAACGATACTACTCTTCTAAAAAATTCTCAATATATAGGGTTCATGTTGCATATTGACATGAACAAGCCAACTCAAGAATCTCAACGCATAACATATAGCAATTCAATAATTAGGAATAGAATTTCCAAAAGAACAAGGAACTCAAGAACTCAAAATCAACTCATCTCAAGAATACTCAAATCTAAGGATGGAACCCTAGATTACTTTTTCAGTGATTTAAAAGAAGATGTAGGGTGTGATTGTAACGACCCAAGAGCACCCCCTAGTCGTTACCGGCGTATTCGACCTCGAAGAGGTCTTATACAAGCCCTTAGCATTCGTCATAGCACGTATCATAGAATAAAGTCACAGAAAATTTAAAACTTCTACTTTGGAAGTTCAACTTTACTTCATATATGAAAAACAGAATCGAACTTCTTCACAATGTACCATCTAGACATAGAAGTATCGAAAATGGGACTTAGCCTTTACAACAATAAGAAGTCTTGAAATAGGAAAGTACAACAATGTCTTTCAACATAAGCAAAGAACTAAACATAGAAGCTAGATCATAGGATCTTGTCCTCGGACTTGAGGACTCACCAACTTGGGGAAGCAACTCCAAGTGTCTTGAGAAGTAAGCTTGAATCCCTAACGGCCCAAACCTAAATGTTTGGGGAAAAGGGAGAAAATATGGGTTAGTACAACACACGTACTAAGTATGGCTACTATGCATAAAAACCATTGAAAC
>JAJOOR010018145.1:0-49693 GCA_036250505.1 Solanum acaule | reverse complement strand
TCCGCTGTGTGTTTTTTTTAAGTTGTTTTAAGAAGTTTAAATGTGTGGATGTAAATAAGTTTTTTTATTATTCCGCACTATTTTCATTATTGAATGCAATGAATGACTATGTGGCTTGTATAAGACCCCTTCGGGGTCGAGTACGCCGTGTTACGACTTGGGGGTGCTCCCGGGTCGTGACAGGATGCCATGGTAGCAAATAAGGCACAAACTTTGAGAAATTGAAGGGAAAGAAAGATTGACAATGTGCATGTTGAAAACCCTATTTTGTTAACCCAGAAGGTAGCTTCAAGTGATACTGATTCTGAAGATATTGTTAGGGATGTGGCTAAAAGGCAAAAACTAGCAGAGGAGCCGCGTGTCAAGACTCAAAGGACTACGTAATCAAGCAAGAAATCACTTGTCAAAGGGAAACTGGGTAACACCAGGGCTGCCTCTAAGCCTAAACAAGTTAAGGGACCAGGTTTGACTGCACAAGAAAAATATGAATAAGAGGTCTTGGCAAAGGAGGAACGCATTGTAGAACTTAAGAAGCCGAAAGTATTTAATGGGGGGTTTTTTATTCTGAAATCCTTATAGAACCCGATAGTTGCAATATTTTTTACTCTGTTGCTTTGCGAAGTTGGGAAAATTTGTTTGAGGGTCCAGTACCATACTTATATAAGCTTGAAGTACGGGAATTCTATTATAACATGAACCTTCTTGATGATGGTGGGATCTTACAACTATTCGAGAAGTGCAAATAACATTAAGTGAGGAGAGTTTAGGGATTATCTTGGTAGTTCCTTCTTCCATCGAAGGACGCAAGCCTTCTTCTGAGTATGTTCAACGTGCCACAAAGTATGGGGATATGAAATGTGTTGGGCTTCCTAAGATGTTTCTTAAGGGAGAGTATCAACTCTTTTTTGAGTTTATCAACAAGGTGCATATGCCCAGAACTGAAAAGAGAATTATGCCTTCTGCAGCAGACCTGTTTTTCATGAGCTTGACAAACTTGAAGCGATCAGTCTACCTGGAATCATGCTTGAGCATATGCATCTGATCATGACTTAGAAGAATGCCAAGCGTGGAATTCCTTATGGGTTCCTCCTGAATCATGTGTTTGAACACTTTGGGGTGCCTGTTGGCAGAAGAGTTGAAGGGATGGTAAAACAAACATTTTTTGCAGCCACACTCTGGGAATGTGAGTGTGTAGAGGGTAAGGTAAAGGCTATGTCCCATGTATCTGAGCTTCGTGAGAAACAGGACACTCTCAAGCGTGATTTGGAAGATTTCAGGACTGCTTTCAATGCAAAGGATGTGGAAATTGCTAGACTCAGGGCTTTACTTCAACAAGACAAATCGCAAGGACATGGAAATAGCTCTGAGACTAAGGAGGAAGTTGAAAAATTGAGGGTTGATAATGCATAGCCGCTTGAGTCAAATGCCTCACTGAGCGAGGAAATCAAGTCCCTTACTAAGAAACTCCTTCAGGCGCATGCTCATGCTAACTCACACCTGAATCTTGTGTTGCAATCATTTTTTCCTCGTCCCCCTCCATCCTAAAGTGTCTGTTGTATTCTCTTTATGTCTTTTAGTGTATTATCTCATGTCAAATGTTGTAGTGGAAATGGCATGTTTTGGCTGAATTCAGTGGCTAGTTTTGTGATATGAAATTAACATCTTAATATGCCCTCTACTGGTGTGATTTTATCTTCTCTATTTTTCCTATATGCTCTTGTATTGTTCTTCATGTGACTTTGAATTCCTTACAATTTTGCATGATACTTGTGTATGTTTATTGTTTCTCCTTTTCAATGATGTCAAAAGGGGGAATATTGTAAATTACTGTTAGGCTTGTTTGAATATAGAGAATATAACTATTGGGCTTGTTGAAATATAGAGAATGGTGACAGGGGGAACTGGTGACAGGGGGAATGAATAAATCGAATGAATGAAACTCAATGTGAGGGTGTTTTGTTTGTCATTATGAAAAAGGGGGAAATGATATATTTTAGGAGTTTTGATGATCCTCACAAAGGCAGGAACCCATTCCTTGGAAGAGTATTCCCATCCAAGTGCAATATGGTGTACAACTGGAAAAGTTGTCTTGTGAGGATGCTGATGTCAGTGTACTTCACCAATAGAAATGGATGAGGTTGTTTGTCTAGTGGTCAACAACTCTTCTTGATTGATATAATCAAAGAGACAAACAACTTGATGAATTCATTCATTCAAAGAGAAAGAAATCAAGTTTCAAAATACAAAAAATACAGCAAGGGATATGATCAACTGAAGAAGTGATATTTGTGTGCATAGTTACTTTAAATGCTTGTAATGTGCTAAAGTTATAGGGTTCGTTTCACTCTTATAAGAAATGTTTCAAACCTTTGTGTGAGTCAGTATAAGAACATTTTTAGAGTTAACTTTGTGTCTTACTGTTTGAAGTTTATATTAATTAGTGATAGTTAATATAGTGGGCAATGCATGCATTGCTTAGGCTAAGTAAGTAATAGGTGTATTACTTATTTTCAGATTAAGAGTTTAGTCTCATTGGTATAGTTGAAATCTTTATTCACTTTTTCTGTCTTGGTTTTACTCCCATGAGCAAGGAGGTTTCCATGTAAAATCTCGTGTGCCAATTTTTCTTCTAGCTATTTACTTTCTGCACTTTAACTGTATCAATGACCTGGTCATGTGATCACTAGTGGACGCATACATTCCAACAGGAAGAGTTACAAGGCGCTATGATATAAGCAACGAAAATATTATTACAAAGAAACAAACTATTGCTAACATTTTGCCTTTTTCATTATTTTGTTTCTCTTATCGTGTCTCAATAAGCTACTTGACTTTATCGACTACACCAAAGCAGTTGTTTGTTGCTTAGCCATTTATTAATGCTTATTCAGATATTTATCTATTTTAGGCTATTAATCATGAAAAGTGTGATGAATTATTGATGAGTCCACGAATTGGACTCATCTATGGCTATATTTTAATATAAATTGTCTCCTCGAATGCTTATTTTATCTCAATATCTGATAAAAAATACTTAAGTTTCAGGTATTTGAAGTTTTAGCGGAAGCATGGACACTTAGGCGCAAAACGGAACAAAGAGGCTGAAAACAACGAAGAAGATGAAGCCTGATCATCGCCGAGTCCACTTGGCGAGTCTCCTAAGGGTCTTACTTCGCCTTTTGTTCCAGTGTGCTGAGCCCTGAACGAAACGATCAAGTCGGCGAATAAAGGGAGCAGTTGGCGTATCGCCGAATAGTTTCACGAAGCAGTACTATGTCGCCCAATGACACAAAGCACGACGATGTTGAAGGTTGGTGCAAGATGGAGATGAACTACAGGAAAGGGCGAATCGCCGAGTTGATCGGTAATTCCGACTAATGATGCCGAATGATCCGTTGCAGCACAAATCTGTATTAACTATAAATACTATTTAGAATTTTATTTTGGATGTCGAACAATTGTTATAATTTTCATATATAATAGTACTTTTTGGTATTTTTGCTCTAAGTTTGAGAGGGTTTTGGAGACTTGAAGAAGAAGAGGATTTCTTCTTCTAGATTTGGAGTTGGGTCTCTTGGATTCTTGATTCTTGGCCTGTAACAAGACTCAAATCTTCATACCCATTGAACGCAAGCTCATTTAGGTATAAATTTCTATCTCTTGATGTGTGGCTAAAAATCCCACTACTTGGGGTGTGATTTAGCAAATATGGGTTAAAATAATTGTTGGGTCTTCCTTGCTGATAGATTAAATGTAGTTTAATGGTGATTTGGTCTAGTAGTTGTGGATGAATCTAACAAATTTATAGTTGCAAATACAAGTTTATTTATGTGTTTTCGGCTTGAGAGAGAGAGATCCTAAAACCAAGACTACAAGATTGATGGCCTAAGGAATGGGTCGACATGAGGTTCAGCCCGAGAGGGTAAGCCCTTATCCCATATCCTAACACTCAGCTCGAGAGAGTGAGTGGGGTAAGGCGTAGGCTAGTCTTCATGCGGCAAGTGGGTGTCCATTAGGAACCCATTTGAAACGGGGTAAGTTCCTCAAGAGAGAACTTATTTCCACATAAAGCTTAGCCTAATCACTATTACTTTATAAATTTTCTATCGAAAGCATGTACCCAAAAATTTAGATTAACCCGTATTTCGGTCACATCCCAAGAATCCCCCTCTCATTGCTTAGATTTCTTGTTGATTTCGCTAATTTTAGCTTACTTATGACAAAACCCCATTTGTTAACTGACACTTTTGTGTCCCCTTTTTAATTTACAATGTTTTTACTCATTAATATCTTTAGCTATGACTAGTTAGAAATAAATTTTATTTTTCTATAAATTCTCAAAACCACTCTCTTGGGACGATCCCAACCCTTGGCTGGGTTACTAAACTATTGTACGATCGTAGACACTTTCATCAGAATTTTTATCTTGATTATGCAAACATCAAAATGGCGCCGCTGCCGGGTTGTGGTGTTATTTGAGAATTTTTAGATTAGTAGATTTTTTATTCTTTTTAGTTGTAGTTTACTAACTTTATTTTTAGTTTTGTTTTCCTCTTAATTTGTTGATGTAGGTAGGTGCCTTAAGCATGGCTGGGGGAAATGGTGACAAATCGGCTGAGATGAGCCAAGGAGTCGAGAGAGACTTCGAGTTAACCGCACTGGTAACTCAGTTGAACGAATAGTCCACCAGAATAACAGAGGTGGAAATCCAGTGCAAGAGTCAAGGGACGTACATACCTCCTCATGAGAGGAAGTATTCTAGAGACCGGGTGAACAAACGAGTAGAGGACACACTCCAAATTGTTCTCCAAAAGAACACCGAACAAGATCGAATGTTGGAAGAGATGAAGGAGAGTATTAGAGTGTTGACTCAAATGGTTGGCTCTCACTGTAGATCAATCAAACTGATCAAGACACTCATGAATCATTTGGTGCCTCCTCTTCACACAAACAAACTATTGGGGTTACCTAGTAACACTAGGGCCAACCCAACCAATGGGGAGTGAGTAAGGACTCGCATCAAGCCACTACGTTAAATAAGGTACTTCTTGGGAGGCAACCCAAGGTTTTAAATGTTTTATTTTGTTTTCATAAATAATGGTGTGTTAGTAGTGCAGGTTTGAATGAGGAAAGTGGTGAAAAATACAGATTGGCGAGAAAATGGTCAGTCGGCGAGCCCCACTTTTCCCGCCGTTTGGCTCAACTCAAGGTTAAGTTAGAGCCTATAAAACTTGGTGAACTTATGAAGCAGTTTGGCGGGTCGCCGACCTCGATGCAGATCGTCATTTTTACCACTAAGAAATTAAAAGAACTTTAGCAATTGGCAGAGTAAGTGATCACTCGAGGATTCACCGAGTGAATCGGCGAATGTGACTAACGTAGCCGAGCCTGCGCGAACTGGATGGTTTATAATGGTCAAGATACTTCAAATTTGAAATTCTTTCACTCTCCCTCGCGCTTGAATCCCCTAAACTCACCCTAAGGTAGTATCTTCTTCAATTTAACATTTTTCTAGCATTTTAGTTTGGGATTTGTGCTCGGAATTGGAATACTTTGCCGCCTAGCTTTTCAAATTGAATTCAGTCAACATTGAAGGTTGATTTCCTTTTCCCCCATTTACATTTAAAAGTTTTGTACTAATTTGCAATAATTGTCTTTTAGTGATGTGTGTTGGGCCTCTCTAGTAGGATTAGAATGCTTAATTTCCTATTTTAATTTGAAAACCTTGCTCGTATTGTTTGGTTTTCAGTATACCCGCATTGAATGCCTTGAAATTATTGAAATTTGATTAGGCGATGCTTGCATATCGGTTAGATTGATTTTGGTGAAGCCTGAATAGCCCATATTTGTGCTTAGACGTTAATAATTTGCTCAAGGATGGAGTGGGTAACGTCACTCTTAAGAGCAAATATCATTAATGGCTAAATTTGACAAAACGAGGAGAAATCTGAGTATCGTGGGGTGATGGGTAGAATGGGTCTTGTTTGAATTCCATGAGTGCATGCTTTGATTTTACCTTCGGGGCTTGTAAAATATGATTCGAGACGATGGGTTGAAAGTAGGGATATAGGGTTGATTTGCGAGCTAGGTCGAGCTCGACGAATGACTCAGTAGTTCACCTAATGTCCCCATCTCGCCAATAATTTAGCGCTTTAATTGATATCTGATACTGTAACTTTCGGCGAGACGTCATCGGGCACTGAAAGCACTTGGCTACTCGCAGAAAGTATTCTTGTCACCCTTTGTTTGCACTCCTGAGTTTGTGTTGCACTGTTACTTTCGGCAGATATTCATTTGCTCGCCGAAAGTATTTGGCAATTGGCCAACCAGGTTCAACCATCGCCGAATTGCCAAAAAAAATTGCTAGCTAAATCCTTTGGCGAGCACGATCTAGTTCGCCAAAGAAGTTCGGTGATTCGCCGACTGTATCGGCGAGTCTTTCTCCAATAAGATTCATTGTGTTTGTGTTGAGTTTCGCCTAATCTCTTGATATTTTGCAGATATGGTATGCACAAACTTATACGAACCACCTCAGAAAAAGGCAAAGGGAATTGCAATCAATGAAGAAAGATCACGTTCTTCACAGAAAAGAAAGCAAGATCTCCCAGAAGGAGATAAAGGCAAACGAAAGAAGCATATTGCTAGAAAAGGGTCAGCTATTGAGCCAGGTTTTTTTGAGCTGGAAGATGAACAACCCTTGATTCACAGACAAAATAGGCTCAGAGATGGACCTCAATCAACACCTACCAGAGTTTCATCAGCTGCAACTCCTCCGACTATTGAATCAGTGCCAGCCCTGGCACTACCTCCAGTGGCCCCTGCACTCCCCGTAGATCTACCTCCACCCAAATTGCTAAACAGATTGAAAGGCAATGGTTTACGAACCATTCTAGAAGAAAACTTACTATCTGTGGATGGTTTGGAAGGTAAGCATGCTGAGGTGCTTGACACGCTCAAGTATCATGAGTTCGATCAGTTCACTAGGCCATAGGGTTCGTATATTCCTTCCTGGGTCCGAAAAATCTACTTAACCTATAGGGAGTTGGTCCCAAAAGATAAGAAAAAGTTAGTGATTTCCGATCGGTGAATTCGGTTATGGTTAGAGGCAAGGAAGTGGAGTGTCACAGCGAGCATATTAATGTTATATTGGGTCGACCACTGCACTCAATACTGCCCTACCAGGGTTTGCTTATTGTTCCCTCTCTAGATGATTTGAAGGGTTGGTTAGCTCCGATGATTTTTGACATCACCTCGAGGTGGATAGATGCGGAATCTCCTATTGAGAAGAGGAATATGAACATCGCCTCACGGTACTGTTTTCGCTTCATCAGCAGCACTATCATGCCATCCCAGAACGAGTCCATCCTACGTCATCCTAAGGCGACTTTCCTTGGTTCTATCATGGCCATGAGGCGGATCGACCTGGGATTGCTGGTTTCACAGGAGATGGCTGTGAGATCCAAACAGGCACTGACGTCTCTGCCATTTCCTGTTCTGATCACTAAGTTATGTCGGCGTGCCGGATTACCCCGGGATCCTGCTAGCGATATAGAGGTCACCCCGTCTTCCTCCACCAATATCCGGCGTATAGAGGCCGAATTCACACGAGAGAAGGTTGACAGGAGAAGAGCAGCCCTAACAGATATTTCTCCGAAGGGCAATGTTGACTAATTATCAACAGATACACCTTCGCCCACTCCGACCCCTGAGCCCTCAGGTATACCAGCTCCTTCTTCTTCTTCCTCACAGGCTCCAAGTGCTTCCTCATCCTCGCAGCCTTCCAGGATCACTCAGGCCATGATCCTGAAGATGGGGCATTTGGCCTATTCAGCTGATGTGAGAGCTACCCGACTGGAAATTTATGTTCCAGAGATGATCGACAGGGCCATACTAGCAACACTTACCCCCATTCATACTTTTGTTGATACCTTGACAGTGAGGGTTATGGCTTGTGAAAGTAGACAGAGGGAAACCTCTGAGGTGACGACTTTAAAAGCTGAGATTTCAAGTTTGAGGAAGGACATAGACTATCATAAGTCTACCGACTTCACTTCACTCATAGAGAGGGCAGATGATAAGGATGTTTCTGAGACCACCGGAGATGTGCAAGGGGATGGTGCAGTACTTGCAGAGTCGGATGTAGAGACCGGCGAGGAGTTGATAGCCGCACAGGCTGAAGAGACACAGGAGAGCAGAGATGAGAGCATATTCAGAGACATACCAGATCTTATAAAGGCGGTTGTGTAGCTGACGATCTAGCCATTGCCAACTGAGCCGTCCACAGCAACTCCTAGTAGATCTGGCATAACTGCTCCTTCTGAGGCTACTCCAGGCACTGATGCCCACATACAGACTGCTACACCAGCCACCGAGTTCTAGACAGAGAGAGACTGAATACACAGGACCTTTCTTTACCTCCCTCTCTGTCTTATCTTATTTCTGTGTTTTATACTTTTATTTGCATTTGAGGACAAATTTCTTTTATTTGTGGTGGGGTGAGGCCCACACCTTTTGTTTTGGTAGTTATATTTTGTTTATATATTTGGGTTGTTCTGTTTTTAAATTGTGTAAATATTGTTTCTGTGGATGTTTGAGCTTGTGGCTCCGTTTATTTTTTATTTTTAATTGCAAAATTATTTTGACCCTTCTGAAAAATTTTCATTTTTGCCACCTCTTGTGTTGAAAGTGGTTGTTCTTGTTCAAATTTGAGTCTAGGTTTCGATCAATACTGATGACTTAAATAGTGCTTACAATCAAACAAACTTGAATGTACGGCTACGATGAGGCCAAATGAAGTTGCATAGACAATATGTGAACTCTTTGCATCTCGTTGTGATTAGCCATTTATCGAATTGATTCTCTTGTAATGACCGTTGCACACTAGCGAAAGTGTGTGGTCTTGTTTGACTTAAGTGTCGATGCCTTGTGTGATGAGCTTACTTTGAACCTTGCATGAATAAACCTAGAAATTGTCATGTTAGTCTGATTGATTTAGTAAGGTGTGCTGTTGAAATGATCTTAGGCAACTTTTGAATAGTGTGAGCCAAATTTGACATATACCTCTTTTGTTGTCTACCCGTGAGCGTGTGAAACTCTCTTGAACACCCTTTGAGCCTTACCTTTCTTTGGAAGAACCTTGATGAACCCTAGACCTTACTTGACCCACTACCTATAATCCTCTTTATTTGTGTTTAGCAAATAGCCAACTTAAGCCAAAAGCCTAAGTTGGGGGTGTGGTGAAAAGGAAAAGGAGAAGTCAAGAAGTGCAAAAAAAGTCCCCCTTAACTCATGGTGTTGTAGAACAATAGATTCCCCCCACACAAAAAAATAAAAAATAAAAATTTGTGGAATAAAGTACAAAAGAAATTGGGTTTCTAAGCAATCCATGGAGGTGAATAAAAAGATGACTTAGAAGCACTAGAAAAAGAACTGATAAAGAAAAAAGAAGGGGATGCCTTGAGAATACCACATCTCACGAGGAAAACGTCACTGAGCCTAAATGATCATACCTTTGCACCCATCCCCATTACAAGCCTTACAAAGACCTATTAGATCTTGAGTGAGCCAAACCAAAGATCGATTGGTAAATAAGGGCAAGCCTATGGGTGAAAACATGCATTGTGTTCCTCTTTTTAAGTGTGCGCGTTGCATCTGATTCCTGATCTTGAATGTATTAACCTTTGTGTGTTAATATGGAATCATTCTTTATGTGAGTGCATTTAGATACTTTTTGTTGAGCTTGAACTTGCACAAGTAGCAAGTATTGCGAGGATGAGAATCTTTGGTAATGGTGTGTCACAATTTGAATCATTGAGTACACAATTAAACTTTGCATAAGTAAATTGAGTCTTGTTGTGTGCATTCATGATTTAGTCTTGTGTAGCACTGTTTGATACACCCTTTTTGAACGGCTGAACTTGAGTTTGCTTGAGGACAAGCAAAAGTTGAAGTTGGGGGTGTTGATGAGTCCACAAATTGGACTCATCTGGGGCTATATTTTAATATAAATTATCTCTTCGAATGCTTATTTTATCTCAATAACTGATAGAAAACACTTAAGTTTCAAGTATTTGAAGCTTTAGTGGAAGCATAGACACTTCGGCACAAAGAGGAACAAAAAGGCTGAAAAGAACGAAGAAGCTAAAGCCTGAGCATCACCGTGTCCACTTGGCGAGTCGCCGAAGGGTCTTACTACACGTTTTGTTCCAGTGTGCATAGCCCTGAATGAAAGGATCAAGTCGGCGGAGAAAGGGAGCAGTCGGCGTATCACTGAATAATTCCACGAAGCAGTACTATGTCACCTAATGACACAGAGCACGACGATGTTGAAGGTTGGTCCAAGACGGCGACGAACTACACCAAAGGGCGAATCGCTGAGTTGATCGGCGATTCCGGCTAATGACGCCGAATGATCCACTGCAGTACAAATATGTAATAACAATAAATACTAGTTAGAATTTCATTTTGGGTGTCGAACAATTGTTATAATTTTCATATAGAATAGTACTTTTTGATATTTTTGCTCTAAGTTTGTGAGGGTTTTGGAGACTTGAAGAACAAGAGGGTTCCATTTTCTAGATTCGGAGTTGGGTCTCTTGGATTCTTGATTCTTGGCATGTAACAAGACTCAAATCTTCATACCCATTTGAATGCAAGTTCATTTAGGTATAAATTTCTATCTCTTGATGTGTGGCTAAAAACCCCAATTCTTGGGGTGTGATGTAGCGAATATGGGTTAAAATAATTGTTGGGTCTTGCTTGCTGATAGATTAGATGTAGTTTAATGGTGATTTCGTCTAGTAGTTGTTGATGAATCTAACAAATTTGTAGTTGCAAATACAAGTTTATTTATGTGTTTTCGGCTTGAGAGAGAGAGAGGTCGTGAAACCAAGACTACTAGATTGATGGCCTAAGGAGTGGGTCGACATGAGGTTCAGCCCTAGTCCCATATCCTAACACTCAGCTCGAGAGAGTGAGTGGGGTAAGGCGTAGGCTGGTCTTCATGCGGCAAGTGGGTGTCCGATAGGAACCCATTTGAAACGTGGTAAGTTGCTCGAGAAAAAACTTATTTCCACATAAAGCTTAGCCTAATCACTATTACTCTATAAATTTTCAATCGAAAGCATGTACCCAATAATTTAGATTAACCTGTATTCCGGTCACATCCCAAGAATCCCCCTCTCATTGCTTAGATTCTTGTTGATTTCGCTAATTTTAGCTTACTTGTGACAAAACCCCCATTTGTTAATTGACACTTTTGTGTCCCCCTTTTAATTTACAATGTTTTTGCTCTTATATATCTTTAGTTATGACTAGTTATAACTAAATTTTATTTTTCTATAAATTCTCAAAACTACTCTCTTGGGACGATCCCAACCCTTGGTTGGGTTACTAAACTATTGTACGATCATAGACACTTGCATCGGAAGTTGTGTCTTGATTACGCAAACATCACTTATACAAACTTTGAACTACTATTAGGGGTCGTTTGGTACAAAAATAAATAATGTAGGGGTTAGTAGTGCAAAGATCAGTAATGCAGGATATAGTTTTTATCAAGTGTTTGGTTGATTGCTTCCCACCTCATCTTGTTTTTGGATTAAAACTCTACAAAAACCTTCTTTCCAATTATACCCTTGAATTATTATGAGATTTTCTTTTTCATGTAATCGGGTCAAGATAGATATTTGTCGGACAATATTATTTTTATGGCCTTCTAGTTATCTAGGAGAACGACAATTTTGTTGTCATATTTTTTATTTTCCCTCTTGAATTATTTGAGGGTAAATAGTTGTCATCTTAATAAATTAATCACTCAAAAAACGTCAATTTTCAATTTAAAAAAGGTAGACCGTCTATTTTTTAAACCAAAAAGATGGTAAACAATAGTAAAATTGAATAAATCATCTACATTTACACATAAAAATTACAAGTTGTAGCTTTAATATGTATGCAATTTTATAAATTGTTTAAAATACAAATAATTAGAAACCACATACATATCAACAAATAATATATTCAATTTAGATCACAAACATCATGCGGTGATATGTTTTCTTTTTCAATTAGTAAACGTTAAACAACTCACATTTCAAATATTGTATTGATTTGTTTTGGATTTATTTAGCAACAATTAAATATCTCTAAATAATAAAATTTGGAAACTAATTTATTAAATAAATCTACTAGTATAAATATAAAAATATAAAAATCAAGAGAATAAACAAAATGATTAAAATGATTTGTTTGTCTTTACATAGATAATCTCATGGTATTAAATCCTTTGTACTACTAATACCATCAAAAGGAAGGTATTAGTAATACATCCTATAATATCATGTAGGGTGTATAACTAATCCATTGATTAGTTATACTTTGACCCAAAATTCCTACAAAACATAGTACTAAATAATATTATACATAATACATGATCTATTTCTCCTAATACCCTCTACTAATTATGATTGATTTTCTTTCACTTACATTATTATAGATAAGGAACTATAGACGACAACTATTGAACCATCCATGAGAAAGTTCTGGTGTACCAAAATTTTTAAGTTGTCACAACATTTAACCCAAAGATTGTTTGATCAATCGTCTTGATTTTTGTTTGTTTTAGGTCGGTTGCCGCATCAAAAGTGTGCACACTTTGATACTTCTCATTACCACCTAAGTTGTTCTAGAAGCATGCAAGTTTGCTAAAGACTTCTAAATACTAAAATACTATAAAATGAACCGTCACATGAGAAGCATGCTAATTTTGACCGTCGACATTATAATGATTTCTATACCAAATAAAATTTGATTTTGTGCTTTTACTAGGTAACATGATATATCAATATGTGTGGATTGATTGGTACAATGGACATGTGAATTTTGCAGGTAACGCTCTAAAGATTATTATGTGTTTTACTCAAATGTAGTAGTTATGATTGAAGATTCACATTTAGTTGTCACAGATTTATTTATTGTCCAGAATTTAATTGACAAAGAAAGTGCAGTTGAATGTGTGAATGTGGAGGCTCTATGCTATAAGATGTTGCGATGAAATGTTGGTGTGAATCTATTATTTGTAGTTTTACTATATAGGGCAAGAAAAAAAATAGTTTTGATTTGTTGCTCCATAGCATGTCTGTCACGACCCAAAATGAGTCATGAGTGGCACCCACACTTCACCTCCTAGGTGGGCAAACCAACGAATTCAACTTAAATTATATTAATTGTTCAACTTACGAAATACAACCATGGAAGCTCAAAACTTATTAAAGTAAACAATAAGAAAAATTTCTAGTCTATTACATATTATTCCCAAAACATAAAAGTCATCACATGAAGGACATCTACTCTCAAAATACCAAACCAAATAGTATTAAAGACACCAAAATAAATAAATAGAATAGTTTGTGTCCGAAATAAAAGGACATCATGCCGTGACCGAGATAATCCAACATGAGCTAGAAGGAATAGCTCACCCTGAAATCTGATGTGTTGGAGATTGGCTAAAGTTGAGGTCAAGTCGTAGTCGATGGTACGCTCGCTGCACTCCATAAAAGGAAAACGTAGAAAACTAAGTAGGGGTCAGTATAGGGCAACATGTACTGAGTAATATCATCAGCCAACTCAAAATTAAAACTAATATGCAATAAATAATAGAATATAATCAACTATGGAACTTAGCAGGTGGCAAACAACAAATAATATGAACATGTGACAACAACACTAAAGTGTAACATCCCACCTTAGAAAGAGCTAAATATAGAAAGAACTAATTTGGAAAGAGCCAATTTGAGAATTTTGCAAGTTATGCTTAAGATGCGAGTTTTGGGTCAACTTGAAATGGCTATAACTTTCAGTTAAGGATGAGTTAGGTGGCCATAAGATATCAAATGAAAGGTCTTAGAATCCTCTTTCCAACGCCACCGGCATTGCTTATTTTCGTGTTCGGGTGAGGGAGATATGCCCATTTGAAGTCTGCCTGCCTAGTTAAGGAAAGTTACTCAAAAATATGAGGGGTATTTTAGTCCTTTCCTTACCCCTTCAAATTTAAAACGTTTTTAATAAAAATTTTGGGGTCAAATCAGATTTGGGTCAGTTTTACAATCCTAATTTACGATTAGGGTTTTAGAAGAGAGTTCAAGAAGAGAAAAGAGGTGAAAGGAGTGAAGGTTCAAGGCGTACGTCAAGATTCTTCCGTATTGTTGGGGAATTTCGCCAAGGGTTGATCCCTAAGAGGTATGTGAGTTCTCATGGTATTGGGTTCCTTCACCCACACACCGATCATGCTATTTTATGGCAATTTTGTTCTTGAGATTGAAGGATTTGAGTTCTTGACGAGTTTTCTTGAAATTCTATGCTTAATCTTGATTATTGGGGTTTTTATGAATTCTTGAGATGAATGTTACTGATTTGAGGGTTGTTTTGAGTAGATTGTCGTGTACTCATGTTGGGTAATCGAATCTAAGTGAGTGGGGAAGAAACTATTTGATTCTACGCGAATTAGGGTCAGAAAATGAGAAAGAAAATTTGTAAGAGGGTTCTTGGCAGAGGTTGGTGCTCTACCCCACCAGTGCGCCAGAACATGTGCTCTGTAGTTCAGGGGCTGGTGCCTATTGCTACTTAATGTGCCAGTGTCGCCTTCCCCCACCCCTTCTCTGTCGTTTTGCCCGTCTAAGTTCTTTCAAAGGGTACCTTTACTCCCTATTGATTCTAACTACTCTAAACTATATCTAAACATCGAGCGATAATTCATAACATGAATCATAACCTTGAATTCATAATTCAAATTCAAGGTAGAGTTAAGAGTTAAGTCTTGAGAGTTCTTTCGAGTCATTTTGAGAAGACATTTACAATATTTTAAAACTTGCTTCAAAACTTGAGTTCTTGAGTTTGATAATGAGAAGAGTAGAGTTCATTTTTTTCAAAATGATATATCGGAACTAAGTATTCCCAAGAGTAAATGTTTTTACATTTAAGAAAAGAGGAAACACTGATTTCCGAAAGAATTCATGAGGAGTTTTGATTACTATCTCTTTTAAGAGAAGCCTATTAAGTAATAATCTCAAAGTTGAGGATGGGGAAATGTTTTTTTTTAATTATGAGCTAAGTTATATTTTTGGGCTAGTATTAATCATCGATATGGGGGAGAGTTCGAACAACTCACCGCCCCATAAACCATGTAGCCAACGTGGGTAGAAAAGGTCATACTTTTTAGATGGTTCCTTATTTCTTTTTAAGTATAGCTTAGTGGATCCACTTAGTTTAGGATTTCTATACCCCGATAAGGTATAGGGCAATTCTGGCAGCGCGGGCGAGACTTTGACTCATCCCATAGCTCATAGTGATGGCTGTCGATTAGAGAATCTTCCAAACAGAGTTTACTTTATAATTTTACATTGAAACGGAGTTATATTGTATGTTCCAATACATTAAGTTGTTATCTATTAATTTAAAAGGTTTTCTTTATATCGCATTATTGTTATTGATTTTATATTGAAATGAGTTGAGATGGAGTTGAGGTTGAGTTGAGTTGACAAAAGGTAAGTTTTTTCTTCAGCTCCAGTTCAAGCTTATGTCATATTTTTTATTTCTCCTTGCATGCTCGTACATTCTATGTAGTGACGCCATTAGGCCTTCATCTTTTATGATGCAAATACAGGGAATTAGGATCATTAAGCGGTGCTTCGTTGATCCAGTCGAGTTCCAGAGTTTTATGGTAAGCCTCCTTGCTTTCGGAGGATCCCTCATTTATGTTTTGTTATTAGGATGTCGTGGGTCTTGTCCCGACGTCCATCTCAGTTAGCAGAGGCTTGAGTAGTAGTTCATGAATCTTGTTCATTTCCATTGTTTATGTTGAGACTTGATTTTCCTCTTTGGCCAGTTGAATGTTTATTTCTAAATATTATGAGTTTAAGTATTTGAGACTTTTGAGTTAAATCTTTCTTTTGAGTTCATTTATTGATGAGTATGTCTTCCGCTGAGAGTTTTTCCAGGCCAAGGGTTCACTTGGGGCGAGCAATGGTTCTCGAGTATCGGCCACGTCTAGGGTGTAGGCTCAAGGGGTGGCAAACTTTTTATCAGAGCATAGAGTTCAAGTGTCTTAGGGTGTCTAGGAAGTTATGTCGGTAGAGTCCTAGTTATCAATGTGAAGCGTGCCAAATCTATTATTAGGAGGCTGTGATATTTAGGAATTATCCCACTTCTTTCATACTCTTTCGTGCGATAGAGTTCAACTCTATAAAGTTTCATTTCTAATTCGTGCTTGTGCGTATCTTTCAACTCATGCCTCCATGAAGGATTACCCAATGCACTAGAAGTGCAACCCCAAGGAGAGGTCACTAATGTTGTGCTCCGGGATGATATACAAATGTTGAGTCAAGTTGTGACCAACCAAGATGGACATCAAAGAGGGAATCGACATGATGTGGCTGATACATCTAGGATCCATGAGTTCCTAAGAATGAATCCTCCACACTTCATCAGTTCAAGTGTCACTGAGGATGCGGAAAACTTTGTGGAAGAGCTACAAAAGGTTTTTGAGGTTATGCACGTTGCTGTTGCCGAGCGAGTGGAACTAGTTGCATACCAACTAAAGGGTGTTTCTAGAGTATCGTACGACCAACGGAAGAAGACTAGAGTTGAGGGTGCACTAATTGTAAGCTGGGTTGTGTTTTAAGAGGCCTTCATAGGGAGTTTCTTTCCCCATGAACTGACATAGGCAAAGGTAAGAAAATTTCTCACTCTTAAGCAGGAATCCATGAGTGTGCATGAGTACAGCCTCAAGTTCACCCAACTTTCCCACTTTGCTCTGGATATGGCTGCTGATATGACGAGCAGGGTGAGCTTGTTTGTTTCTAGGTTGTATCGTATGTCAAGAAAGGAGGGTAAGGGTGCTATGTTCATATGGGACATGGACATAGAAAGGTTGATGATCCATGTACGACAGGTTGAGGAAGATAAGCTGAGAGATAAACAAGAGTTCCGAAACAAAAAGGCTAAAACGACAAGAAATGAGTCTGGGCAAGAGAAGAGTAATGTGAACCGATCATCCTTTCAACACAAGAAAAATGGACCTGCTCCATCATATTCTAGTGCACCTGCACCAAGGAACAAAGGTGAGTGCAAGAATCAAAATTCACAGATATAGTCTCAAGGTAGTGTGGCACAAGGAGGTAATGGGACTCCTGCATGTTCTAAGTGTGGTAGCAACTACTTAGGAGTGCGTCGAGATGGCTCCACTGGTTGCTTCAAGTGTGGTTAGAATAGTGATTTAATGAGAGAGTGCCCAAAGAATAGAAAGGGTAATGGCAATGGGGGGGGGGAATAGAGCCCAATCTTCTTCAGTGGCTCCGCCAGACAGAGTTGCACCTAGAGGAGATACTTCAGGGATAGGTGGAGGAGCAAACCATCTGTATGCTATTACTAGTTGCCAAGAGTAAGATATTAATCTAATGTTGTCACTGGTATGATCAAAGTGTTTACTTTTGATGCATATGCATTGCTAGATCCAGGTGCAAGTCTATCTTTTGTGACTCCATCTAAACTATAAGGTTCGATATTATTCCCGAACAACTTTTTGAGCCCTTCAGTGTTTCCACACCTGTTGGTGAGTCTATTCTAGCTAAGAGAGTTTATCGTGATTGTGTCATTTCTGTCAATTACAAGGACAACATGGCTGACTTAGTCGAGTTAGACATGACAGATTTTGATGTTATTCTAGGTATGGATTGGCTTCATGACTATTATTCCTTAGTTGATTGTAGAACTCGAGTAGTTGAATTCCAGTTTCCTAATGAGCCAGTTATTGTGTTGTGGAGCAGTTCAGCAGTGCCTAAGGTTCATTTTATTTTGTACCTTAATGCGAAAAAGTTAGTTTCCAAGGGGTGTATCTATCACTTACTCCAAGTTAATGACTGTAGTGCTGAGACACCACCTATTCAATCAGTTCAAGTTGTGAGTGAGTTTCCAGAGGTCTTTCTAGATGATCTTCCTGGAGTGCCTCCAGAGAGAAATAGACATCGATATAGATATTTTTCCTGGTATTTGTCCTATCTCTATTCCACCAAGATAGAATGGCTCCAGCTAAGTTAAAGGAGTTAAAAGAAAAGTTGAAAGAGCTTATTGGGAAAGGATTCATTCGACCAAGTGCCTCACCTTAAGGCACTCCGGTCTTATTTGTGAGGAAGAAAGATGGTTCTCTTATAATATGTATACATTACCGTCAGTTGAATAAGGTTACTTTTAAGAATAAGTATCCTCTTCCGAGAATTGATGATCTATTTGATCAACTTTAGGGTGACACTTGTTTTTCTAAGATAGACCTCAAATCAGGCTATCATTAGTTGTGAGTAAGAGAGACTGACATCCCTAAGACAGCTTTTAGGACCTGCTATGGTTATTACGAGTTTCTGGTTATGTTTTTTGGCCTAACTAATTTTCTCGTAGCGTTCATGGATCTTATGAACGGAGTGTTTAAGCCTTATCTTGATATGTTTGTTATCGTGTTTATCGATGACATTCTAATTTATTCGAGGAATGAGGAAGTTCGTGCTAGTCATCTCAGAGTAGTTCTTCAAATTCTCAAGGATAGAGAGTTGTATGCTAAATTTTCAAAATGCGAATTTCGGCTTGAGTTTGTGGAATTCTTAGGCTAGATTGTTTCTGGTGATAGGATTCGAGTTGACGCTCATAAGATTGAGGCAGTGCAGAACTGGCCTAGACCCATGTCTCCAACTAATATTAGGACTTTCTTGGGATTGGTTGATTATTATAGGAGATTTGTCAAGTAGTTTTCATCTATTTCATCCCAGTTGACTCGGAAGACAACAAAGTTTCAATGGTTTGAAGCTTGTGAGAAATGCTTTCAGGAATTGAAAACTAGGTTGACTACTGCCCAGTGTTGACCTTACCAGAAGGTACGCAAGGTTTTATTGTGTATTGTGATGCATCCAGAGTTGGACTGGGTTGTGTATTAATGCAAATGGCATGGTTATAGCTTATTCCTCCAGACAACTTAAGATTCACGAGATGAATTACCCAACCCATGATCTAGAGTTGGTTGCTCTAGTGTTTGCTTTGAAAATATGGCGCTACTATCTTTATAGTGTTCATGTAGATGTGTTCACCGATAACAAGAGTCCTCAATATGTATTATTAAGTCAGCAAGAGCTTAATCTCAGACATAGGAGGTGGTTGGAGTTACTCAAGGATTATGACATGAGTATTCTCTATCACCCATGTAAGGCTAATGTTATTGCTAATGCGTTGAGAAGATTGTCTATGGGTAGTACTTCCCATGTTGAGGAGGACAAGAAAGAGTTAGCAAAAGATGTGCATGGACTTGCACGATTGGGGGTCCGGTTAATAGATTCCAATGAAGGAAGAGTGGTGGTGATGAATAGGGATGAGTCATCATTGGTATCCGAAGTGAAAGAGAAATAAGACCAAGATCCTATGTTGCTTGAATTTAAGGCAAAAGTGCATAAGCAAGAAGTGAGGGCTTTTGAACAAGGGGGAGATGGTGTGTTGAGGTATCAAGGTAGATTGTGTGTACCAAAGGTGGATGAAATCCAAGAGAGGATCATGGAGGAAGCTCATAGCTCCAGATATTCTATCCATTCGGGTTTCACAAAGATGTATCATGACTTGAGAAAAGTCTATTGGTGGAATAGTATGAAGAGGAGTATTGCAAAGTTCGTTGATGAATGCTCGAATTGCCAACAAGTCATGGTAGAGTACCAGAGGCCCGGTGGTATGGCTCAGAACATAGATCTTCCAGAATGGAAGTGAGAGATGATCAATATGGATTTCATTATTAGTTTACCACGGTCTCGCAGACAACATGATTCTATTTGGGTGATTGTAGATTGAATGACTAAATCAGCCCATTTCTTACTGGTAAAGACTACTCTTACAGCAGAAGTTTATGCCAAGTTATATATTCAAGAGGTAGTCAGACTTCATGGAGTTCCGGTGTCCATCATTTCAGATTCAGGTACGTAATTCACCGCACAATTTTGGAAGTCTTTCTAGAAGGGTTTGGGTTCAAAGGTGAACCTTAGTACTGCTTTTCATCCACAGACTGATGGTCAAGCAGAGTGCACAATTCAGACCTTAGAGGATATGTTGAAGACATGTTTTTATCAATATTAAGGGTAATTGGGATGATCACTTACCTCTCATAGAGTTTGCTTACAACAATAGTTATCACTCTAGCATCTAGATGGCTCCTTATGAGGCTCTTTATGGGAGAAGATATAGATCTCCTATTAAATGGTTTGAAGTTGGTGAGGCTGGGTTAATAGGACCAGAATTGGTTCACCAAGCTATGGACAAAGTGAAGATGATTCAAGAAAGGTTGAAAATAGCGCAGAGTCGTCAGAAATCCTTTAACGATGTTAGGAGAAGAGACTTAGAGTTTGAGGCGGATGATTGGGTGTATTTGAGGTTTCACCCATGAAGGGTGTTATGAGGTTAGGAAAGAAGGGGAAACTCCCCGGTATATTAGCCCTTACATGATATCAAAAAGGATTGGTAATGTAGCCTAAGAGTTGGAGCCACCACTAGATTAAGAAGTAGTCCATCCGGTATTCCATATTTAAATGTTGAAGAAGCGTATGGGCGATCCTTCACTTATTATACCGACTGAAGATATTGGTATTGAGGACAACCTATCTTGTGAGGAGATCCCCGTTCAGATTCTGGATCGTTAGGCTTGCAAGTTGAGAACCAAGGAGGTAGCATCAGTCAAGGTCTTATGGAGGAATCAGTTTGTTAAGGAAGCTACTTGGGTGGCTGAGGAGGATATGAAGAAGAGATATCCACATCTCTTTGGGTCCGGAGAAATTCCAAATCAAGGTACTAATTTTTTTTGGTAAATTGATATGTTGATTGTGTTAAATTGCATATTTGGTGTTTGAGTTGGTGTAGACGTTTCCAGCCTCATTTCTGCTTAGAGTAATCTCATTCGAGGACGAATGTTCCCAAAGGGGATATATTGTAACATCCCACCTTAGAAATAGCTAAAAATAGAAAGAACAAATTTGTAAAGAGTAAATTTGAGAACTTTTCAAATTATTCTTAAGAAGTGAGTTTTAGGTCAAGTTCAAATGGCCATTGATGTGCCGTGAGATCTTAGCACTTTCGATGCTCAAAACTAAGGATTATTTTAAGAATCTAGTGTATTTATGTGGATATGATGTGTTTAGTGATGTTTGTACAGGTAAAACATGTGGACGTGAAAGAGACAACAAAAGAAGAAAATGCAGAGTGAAAGTTGATTTGGATCTAGTAAAGACCACGAAAGGCCTAACGGGCCGTGGTCTTCACAACGGTCTATGATGGTGATCGTATTGGATTTCCAGTGAGGGGGCCTTGAGAAGATAAATTTTGGCAATGCTAAGTAAGGACCATAGAAGCCCTGAGGGACCGTGATCCCCACCGTGATGCTGCTCGTAGAGTTGAACCAGTGAGGAGATCTTGAGAAGCTGAAGCTTGAATTGGCCAAGTGAAGACCACGGGCACCCAGACAGACCGTGGTCATTGTAACGGTCTGTGGTGACGTTCGTGTTATCCGTGAATCCACCCAACAATTCTGTCCTACTTCCCAAATCTCTTTAGACTGATTATTTGAATTAATTAGGTCATATTTTGTTTTTTGTTTCGTCATATCTGGAACGAGCGACTAGTTTCAAAATATTCTTGACTTTGGTTTTTATAGATTAACATTGAATCGATCTTCGAAGTTGAATTTTGGTTTTCTCATTATCAAGCGATTATTGAATTTTCAGATTTTTGTAAGTGATTTTTCTTAGTGATTTCATTAAAAATCTTTATTTGTTCAGTTGACACCATGAGTGGCTAAACACCACAGCTAGGGTTGTAGAAACTATGAAGGAAATCTAAGTGTGAATTTGTAAATCGAGTATACGGTGATTTGTATTTGCAATGAATAATTCAGCTTTTGTTATTCATGTATTCTAATGAGTGCATGCATTAGAGGTAGCATGTACCTATCAATTGTTCGAGAGAAAAGTGATAGATAGGAAAAATCTGAGTTAATCTGATGAAATGGAGTCAATGTTCGAGAGAAGAGAGAAGAGAGAAGAGAACTTTAATATCATTATAAGCAAGAGTAAAAGGACTGAGAGGACTTGGGTGAAAGTTATCTAACTAGACTAAGAAGTGTTAGATACATCTAACTCGCCTGTAATTTGCAAAGAATAACTTTCCTAACACTCAGTTATGGACAAACACTAGATGTAACGTTATGGGAAACACAACTGTTGTCACGACCCAGACCATCATGATTGGCACTCACACTAACCCTTCAGTGGGAGAACCATTACTACAATCCAACTCAAGCAACTAATCCAAAACTAAGGCATTTAAGTTACGGAAGCAAGTTAAATACTAAGGAAAGAAATAGGGAGTTCCCAAAAACTCGAAACAAAAGTCTAACAACTAAAACAAAATGTGGAAGTAACACCTAGAACCTGAAAGTCAATGTACCAAAACATCTAACAATGAACCATAAGTCTAAACAAGGAGGGATGCAACCCCCAAACTAATGAACTAATACTAACTAGAACAAATCTAAGTCCGGAATATGGACATAGATGGAAAGAGAGCTCATGGCCACCCGGAAGAACTAGCTCACCCTTGAATTCAAAGCCATCACTGATCTTCTAGACGAGGTCTGTCAATAGCCGCCTGAAGATGCCCTGTACTCAACAAAGAAAGAGTAAGTGCAGTATCAGTACACAACCACAGTGTACTGGTAGGATCATGCGACTATCCCACTAAGTGTAACTTACATAAGTCCATAAAACAATATGATCACATGCATATATCGAACATACACAATATCATCTACATTTACGAACAAGGTACAATTTCACATTTCTCAAGATACACAATTATATCAAATCATTGGTCTTCTCATAGAACCCAAACCCAAACAGTTATCATATCGAAATGTGGTACCCGATACAATGTTTATGCCGAAACATGGCAATCGATCCCATATTTATGTCGAAACGTGGCAACCAATCCAAGTTAGTTTGTCTAAACACAACACCTGATCCATTCAATAAGCCACAATCACAATCATAAAGTACATTCTCACAATCATACATTCAAGTCATTATTGATGTCATTCATAGGCATATATCCTCATTTACAACAAGTATGATCAATAATGCAACATTCGCATACATACATGCATCATAATGAAGAAAAGACAAACATACATCACAGAATCATAGAATCACAACCATCACCTACCTCGAAACAAGCTCGAAACCCTAAAAAACTTGATCCTTCTCTTTCCGAATTCGTTCCGCTTGTTCTTTGTCTACAAACAATCAATATAATACGGGAATCAATAAACAATCACTAATTACCCGAATTACTAACAATTCTATGAACCCAAGATCAAACCCATGACCCCAAGTATCCAATTTAGGGTTGTTTCCACCATAATTTCCAGATCAACACCCTTCCCCATCGATAATTACACATTAGATTACTTTTTACAGATTAAAAAATGGTTTTGGGGAGAGAAAACCTTCCCATTAGCGTCAAGAATGGTGGAAAATTGTCAAGAATCGCCTGTGGTTTGTTCCTTAGCTATAAAAACCAAAAAGTGCAGAATAAAGATATTTTAGGATTTATTTACGAATTTAAGTCACATCAGGCCCGCCACAGCGACACCTACCTCGCTACAGCGGCCCCACCAGAGAGACCGAAAACACCGCCAAATCGGCTTGCACGAAACAGTGAGCTATTACAATAATTCCAAGACCCCCATTTCACAACACACCTTTAACCAACTACGCTCAAAAAATACAGTTCACGCTAAGATCAATTCCGAGAGTTCTACTCACCCGAATTCAATTCTGTAAAGTCATACGAGTTCCTTAATGACTTATCTAACTACTCATGAAATAAAAATCATAATTAAATCACCCAATTTTTACCAGATTTCCCTACACCTTAATGACTCTAATTTCGTCCAAATCTAGACTAGGTTGGGAAATTCCAAGTTACTACGAAAAAGTTTTTCGACCCAAAAGTTTTCCCCATTGGCTTCTCTATAACGACAGAACCCGACTGTTACAATAGATGCCAATTTACACATCACTCATCCCCGAGTGACAAACTTAGGAAAAATAGACTAAAGAAGGGATGAAGTAGTACCTGGATCGACGAACAATTAGGGATACTTGTCTCGCATGCCCCTCTCGGTTTCCCAAGTAGATTCCTCAACTGGACGATTCTTCCATTGAACCTTCACGGACTTAATCTTCTTGGTCCTCAACTTACGCACTTCACAATCAAGAATTGCAATCGGTTCCTCCTTATAACACCCTGTATATCTATTGACCTAAGCTAGAGTCCAATGTGTAGTCTAGTAGCCTAATAGGGTATAAACGTGAGGTTAGAGTCTTAAAATATGTTCCCTAAGTTGGTACTAAGGTCCTAATGCCTAAACATCAAAGTGTGGCTCCCACAAGGACCTCCCAAGGGCCCTTGATGAGAGCCAAGAGCTGCTTATAAAGCTGTCAAAAATAGTTTGGTTCACGAAGGGAGCATCCATGCCACATGGACTGACTCATTCCCCGTAGATGGGAGTCGTGAGTCAGGACTTAACTCCCTCAAAGGTCCCCCAAAGAACCTAGTTACAGCCCCATTCCTTGAGGGTGCAGTAGGGTCCGTGGACATACTCACGCCCCGTGGATTGGGCTCATGAGTTGAGACTTAGTCTCCTCACCAAGGCCTCACTTGACCCCTCTCTGAATCAAACCACACCCATGCAGGACAGGCCGTGGACCCATTCACAATTCGTGGATAGGGTCCACAGATCCCAACCTGCAAAAGCTGGTTTGGGGTTCGGCCATAGTGGGGGTAAGTGCGTAAATTCCTCTTTTATTATTTAAAGGTAAGGGTAGTTATATTTAGTTGTTTTAGGTATATTAAGGTATTTTTAAGTATTAAAACAAGTATTTTAACTCTCATAAGTCCCAACTCTCAAAAATCAAACCCACTTCCCTCCCAAAAAATATTCTCTCTCTAAACTCCATTGAAGAACAAAGAAGAAGCTCAAGATTAGGGTTCAAGCTCCAAGATTTTCACTCAAATTTCGTGGGAAACATCAATTAAAGTATGGGGACTTTGATTAATGGAATACTTTTCTTCATGAAGCCCTTCAATTCTTGATTTTGAAATTGGTCACTTCTCTAAAAACTAGGGTTTCTATTCCAACCATGGGTTCTTCTTAAAAAAATGATTCGATTATGTTAATTACATTATATTATGGATGATTTGATGTTTAATGGTGATTATCATTGTAAATTTCCCCATGAACACCCCCATGACCCCAATTTCAATTATTGTGATGGCTGTATTGATGCAAGATGACTACCATGAATTGTGTCCATGTTAATTTAGTTATTAAATATTGTTTTATTCCTGCCTATTGTAGTATTTTTAGGTGTAATTGGGAGACATGATCTATGACCCTTGAGTGGGGGTAAATTGCTAGGGTTTGTGTAGGTTGAGGAAGTTGTATATGAACTTGTGGTTCAACTATATAATGATGATCTTATGGTGATAGTGTGTTGAATGAATTGATGCAAGACCCTCTTCCCATATACCCTAGCACTTACCCATAAATGAAAGGACTTTGATGTGATATCAATGTAGTGTTGATTGTTAAGAACACTCTCATGAACATGATATGAAAGACTTACTCACTTACTAAGGATTCTAAGGAATCCATGAGCTACCATGAAACAATGATGTTTGAATGCTATGCATTCTTCCATGAACATGATTATAAAGTAAAGACTTAACATGATCATAAAAAGGGAATTAGCCTTAGCACCGAGTGGGTAGGAACAAGAGATGGAAACCTTTTACCTCAGTCAGTCCGGGTTTCTAGAAGCAATCTCCCTCTCCCATAACTAGGTGCCCACATATGTCTATTAGCTAGTGGATCCACCTATAAGCTAACCATGTTAGTCCTACCTTAGGCAAGTAGGAGACCTCTTTTCGGTGTGCGGCAGTACACCGGATTCCATGTAGCTCGCATGGTCTATGTCGGTTAAATCTAAACTTCCCTACATGACAAGACTAAAATCCATGACATGACATGAATCAAGAACACAAACATAAGGCATGTACTATGATTACTTGAGGGGTCTTACTTAGTGTGAGTGGGGGTATGGGACTTCACTCATACATTGCAAAAGTGAGCTTGGAGAGTGATTGTGGTAAGTGCTTGCCAACATGATGCTTTATTAAGTTAATGTATACCATGCATGAACATGAACCAGGAATATAAATGTGAACATGAATATGAGCTATATCTATGACTTCTTAATAGGCTTTGCTTGGTATGAGTGGGGGTATGGGACTTCACTCATACATTGCATAGCTAGACCTATGAAAGGGTTAGGGTGTGGGTTACCTATGACATGAATGTATGTAATTCCATGAGTGCATGTAATGAGTTGGTAATTGGAATGACTTGCTTTCTATGAACTTATAAACATGATGTCTCTTTGTCTATTATTGTTGGCTAGGATGGAATCAAGGTGAGTTATGCATGACTATGGTACTCTAAAGTGGTTTATTGTATGGTTTGACTTGGTAATTACTTTAAAGGTGCATAATGTCTTTTAAACTTGATAAAGGCATGATTTCAACTAAATGTCCATTTTTGCATGATTTAAGGTTTTTATGCATGTTTCCATACTTAGTACAATTAATTGTGCTAACCCCTTTCTCTACCTTTTTACTATGAGTGTAGGTTCTGGTCGTTGAGACTACTATTTCTTCAAGTGAAGCTTGGGTCGACTATTCCCTAGGCTTGGTGAGACCTCATGTTCGAGGACAAGACATCATTGATTCTAGTTTCTAGTTTACCTTCCATGTTCTAGAGTATGTTGTATTTCCTATATTTGGATACTTCATTGATGTAACGGCTTTGACCCTAATTGTACTCTTATGTTTTAGATGGGGATTGAGACAAGTCTAGTTTCCTATTTTTCCTTATTGAAAGAAGTTGACTTCTATTGTAAAAGTTTTAAATTTTCTGCATTATTCTATGTATTTATGTTATAATGATGCTAAGGGCTTGTACGAGACCCCTTCGAGGTTAAGTACGCCGTGTTATGACTAGGGGGTGCTCTCGGGTCGTGACAAACTTGGTATCAGAGCATAAGGTTTTGGGATGATACTTAGGGTGGTGTCTTATTAACCACGTGTAGTAGAGTCTTCTTCATGAGTGTGAAGCGCGCCACACTTATGGATGAGGGGCTATAAGATGTTTTAGGAACTCTCACTTCTTTGATTACTCTTTAGTCATGCTTTAGAGTTTTATATCCATGAAGGTCCTTTCCTAACCCTTTTCCTATGCATATAGGAATATGAAAACAAGAAGAGCGGTTGCAAGGAGAGTGGAAAGGGTTGTTTCTAATAAGGGAGTTCCTCCTCAAGACCCCCAAGATCCTCAAGATGAAGGAACTATGACTTATGTGGAGATTAGATCGGCTCTCCAAACCTTTACCCGTGTTCTAACGACTCCAGTCACAAGGGATACAAGAGCACATGGAAACACCAATGATAACACTAGGGCCTCAAGGTTGAGAGACTTTACGAGGATAAACCCTCCAAAGTTCTTTGGCTCTAAAGTGAGTGAAGATCCTCAAGAATTTGTTGAGGAGATAAAAAAGATAGTAGAGGCTATGGGGGTAACCTCTAGAGAGAAGGCGGAGTTAACCGGGTATCAAATTAAGGGTGTGGCCCAAGTGTGGCACACACAATGGAAGGCAAAGAGGCCGAAAGGAGCGGGTCCCATTGATTGGGATGTATTCAAAAAGGCGTTCCTTGATAAATACTTTCCCCGTGAAAAGAGGGAGGCCAAGGTGGAGGAATTCATCAACCTTTGCCAAGGAAGTATGGGTGTTGAAGAATACTCTCTTAAGTTTACCGAGTTGTCCAAGTATGCTCCATCCATGGTGGCGGAGCAAAGAGATGAATTAAGTAGGTATGTAACGGGTTTGTCTAGCTTGGTGAGAAAAGATTGTTGTTTGGCTATACTTCATGACAACATGGATATTTCCCGTGTTATGGTGTATGCTAAGCAAATGGAGGATCAAGAACTCCAAGGAAGGAATAGGGATGTGAAGAGGCCTAGGACCGATGTTAGAAACTCCTTCATGGGTAAGTTTGAGGTTCAATACAAACCAAGGTTCAAAAAGAGGTTTTCCAACCAAGGTTCCTCCAATTCTCCAAGGCCCAATAAAGATAGGGTGTCTAACCCTAAGCCTCAAGTAGGCAATGGTGGTGGATATTCCATGACAAGGCCTACATGTGCTAAGTGTGGCAAGAGACATGAGGGCAAATGTCTTAGTTGAACAGATGGTTGTTTTCATTATGGAAAGAGTGGTCAAATGGTTAAAGATTGTCCTATGTTAAAGGTTCAATGGAGAAAGGATAAGCAAGTCCCTCCAAGTGGCTTAAATCCCGATGCTCCCAAGAAGAATCGCTTTTACGCCCTCCAATCCCAAAGTGATCAAGAGGGATCTCCGGACGTTGTTACCGGTATGTTGCAAGTATTTTCAATCAATGTTTATGCATTGTTAGAGCTCGGGGCCACATTGTCTTTTGTTACTCCTTTAGTGGATACGAAATTTGATGTACTCCCCGATGTCTTGGAAGAACCCTTTTTGGTGTCTACCCCGGTGGGTGATTCGGTTATAGCTAAAAGAGTGTATATGAGATGTCCTATCTCTTTGTCTCATAGAGTCACTTTGGTAGATTTGGTTGAATTAGATATGTTGGACTTTGATGTCATTTTGGGGATGGATTGGCTTCATGCTTATTTTGCTTCCATTGATTGTAGGACTCAGGTAGTAAAGTTTCAGTTTCCAAATATGCCCGTTTTAGAATGGAAGGGGGGAAATTCAATCCCTAGAGGTCAATTCATTTCATAACTAAAGGCTTGTAAAATGATTTCTAAGGGTTGTATCTATCATATTGTAAGAGTTAAGGACATTGAGTCTTAGACTCCTCCTTTAGAGTCGGTCCTTGTAGTTAGGGAGTTTCCCGAATGGGAAATAGACTTCGGCATTGGTCTTTTTCCCGGGATTCCTCCCGAATGGGAAATATACTTTGGCATTGATCTTTTGCCGGATACTCAACCCATATCAATTCCCTCTCACTAGATGGCTCCGGCTGAATTAAAAGAGTTGAATTCATAACTCAAAGACTTGCTGGACAAGGGTTTTATACAACCAAGCATATCTCGATGGGGTGCCCCGGTTTTGTTTGTGAAGAAGAAAGATGGGTCCCTTAGGATGTGTATTGATTACCGCCAATTGAACAAGGTCACTATAAAGAACAAGTACCCTTTCCCTAGAATTGATGATTTGTTTGACCAACTCCAAGCGGTGAGTTACTTTTCAAAGATTGACCCAAGGTCGGGCTACCACCAACTTAAGGTGAGGGAGGTTGACATTCCTAAGACGGCCTTCCGAACAAGATATGGTCACTCTGAATTCCTAGTCATGTCCTTTGATCTAATAAATACCCCGACAACATTCATACAACTTATGAACATGGTGTTTAGACAATATCTTGATTCATTTATGATCATTTTTATTGACGATATCTTGATCTACTCTAAGAGTGAGGGTCACATGAAACATTTGAGGATGGTTTTGCAAGTCCTTAAGGACTAACAATTGTATACTAAGTTTAGCAAGTGCGAATTTTGGCTAAGGTCGGTTGCTTTCCTAGGTCATATTATGTCAAGCATGGGTATAGACGTTGATCCTAAGAAAATGGATGCGGTTAAGAGTTGGCCTAGACCCCTAAGTCCCACCGACATTCGAAGCTTTTTTGTTTTGGCCGGTTACTATTGGAGGTTTGTTGAGGGTTTCTCCTCTACCATTTTTCCATTAACGGCCTTAACCCAAAAGAAGTCCAAATTTGAGTGGACGGAGGTTTGTGAGAAAAGCTTCCTAGACTTGAAGGATAGGCTCACATCCGCTCTGGTGTTGTCCTTACCGATGGGTTTGTAGTTTATTATGACGCATCTCGAGTGGGTTTGGGATGTATTCTCATGCAACATGGTAAGGTGATTGCCTATGCTTCAAGGCAACTCAAGATTTATGAAAAGAATTATCCAACTGATGATCTCGAACTAGCGGCGGTGGTGTTTTCTTTGAAAATATGGACACCATCTCTATGGGGTACCTGTAGATGTGTTTACCGACCACAAGAGTCTTCAATATGTGTTTAGCCAAAAAGATTTGAACCTCCGACACAGAAGATGGTTAGAGCTTTTGAAGGATTATGACATGAGTGTCCTTTATCACCCCGGCAAAGCCAATGTTGTTGTGGATGCCTTAAGTAGAATGTCCATGGGTAGTGTGACTCATGTAGAAGATGAGAAGAAGGAATTGGTTCGTGATGTACATAGGTTGGCCCGTCTAGGTGTCCAATTTATGGATTCCGCCAAGGGTGGATTCTTGGTTCACCATAGTTCTGAATCACCCTTTGTGGTTGATGTAAAGTCTAAGCAACATCTTGATCCTATTTTGATGGAATTGAAAGAATCGATTCTCAACAAGTCCATTGAGGCTTTCTCCCAAGGGGGAGATAGGGTGCTTAGGTACCCAGTTAAGTTGTGTATTACGGATGTAGATAGCTTGAGAGAGAAAATTTTAGAAGAGGCTCATGGGTCGCAGTATTCTATTTATCTAGGAGCCACCATGATGTACGTGCCTATGGAAAGTCAATTAGTGGAATGGTATGAAGAAGGATATAGCGGGTTTCGTAGCCAAATGTCCAAATTGTCAACAAGTCAAGGCCGAGATATGAATATTCCCACTTGGAAATGGGAGGAGGTGAATAAGAATTTTGTTGTGGGGTTGCCCCACACTCGAAGACTACAAGATTCTATTTGGGTCATTGTTGATAGGATGACGAAATCAGCCCACTTCATTCCCGTCAAGGTTACTTTTTTGGCGGAAGACTATGCTAAGTTGTACATTAAGGAGGTAGTGAAGTTGCATGGAGTTCCTTTGTCTATCATATCGGATAGAGGTACTCAATTTACTTCCCATTTTCGGAATGCTTTCCAACAAGGGCTTGGTACCATTGTTAAACTTAGAACCTCTTTCCACCCTAAAATTGATGGTCAAGCCGAATGCACCATTCAAACCTTAGAAGACATGTTGAGGGCGTGTGTGATTGATTACAAGGGTAATTAGGATGATCATCTTCCTTTGATAGAATTTGCCTATAATAATAGTTATCACTTTAGCATTGCCATGGCTCCATTTGAAGCACTATATGGTAGGAGGTGTAGATCTCCGATTGGGTAGTTTGAGGTAGGTGAGTTTGCTCTAATTGGTCCCGAACTAGTCTATGATGCTATTGAGAAAGTTCAACTCATTAGAGAGAGGTTGAAGATGGCACCAAAGTCGGCAAAAGTCCTATGACGACAATAGAGAAGGGATCTTTAATTTGATGTTGGTGATTGGGTCTACTTGAAAATCTCACCTATGAAAGGTGTGATGAGGTTTGGCAAAAAGGAGAAACTTAGTCCCCGGTATGTGGGGCCGTACCAAATCTTGAAACGTGTTGGAAAGGTGGCATATGAGTTAGATTTGCCAAGTGAGTTGGCTCCAGTTCACCCGGTGTTTCATGTCTCCATGCTTAAGAGGTGTATTGGTGATCCGGTGTCCATCCTTCCTTTAGAGGCTTTAGGAGTTGATGAGAATCTTTCTTATGAAGAGGTCCCGGTTGAGATCTTGGACCGGCAAGTGAAGAAGTTAAGAAACAAAGAAGTAGCATCCATTAAGGTTCTGTGGAGGAATTACTTAGTTGAGGGTGCTACATGGGAGACCGAGGCCAATATGATGTCCCGTTACCCTCATCTTTTTCCTTCTACTCCTATTCAAGGATGCGGTAACTAGTTCCTCTTAAGCTTAGTATTTTGGGAGTCATGTGTATTGTTTGGTTTTCCATGATTTCCCTATATTATGCATGTTCTTGTGAGAATTCATGTTTTAGTGTTTATTGAGTTTTCATTATGTCTATGTTTTCTCATGTTGATGTGCATTTTTATAATGATAATTGCATTTTTTACTCCATGAGGAGAAATAATGAGCATGCTCAGTTTTGTTTGATGAAATGCCATATTGGCTTAATATTGTTATGTTGAGCTTGTTTGATGAGGAAAAAGTAGTTCCTCCCATGCTTATGTAAATTGATGAGTAGTATGTCTATTGGGTTGGTAGAAGAAATTCCTACTTTCTTGCATTGCATTGACCATGTTGTGAAATGGAGTGGAACTTTCCTCCTTTTGACATATGGTGAATAGTGCATTGTGAGTTATGCTCATTTTTTATGTTTCATGCATGATGGGCTGCTAGTCTAGAGTTTCTAACTTATTTTGGTGTCTTGGTCATCATTCGAGGACGAATATTCCCAAGGGGGAGATAATGTAACACCCCATATTTCTAATGACCTAAGCTAGATTTCAACATGTAGTCTAGTAGCCTAATGAGGTATAAACGTAAGGTTAGAGTCTTAAAATATATTCCATAACTTGGTACTAAGGTCCTAATGCCTAAACATCAAAGTGTGGCTCCCATAAGGACCACCCAAGGGCCCTTGATGAGAGCCAAGAGGCTGCCTATAAAGCTGTCAAAAGCATCTTGGTTCATGAGGGGAGCATCCACGCCACGTGGACTGACTCACGCCCCGAAGATGGGAGTCGTGAGTCAGGACTTAACTCCCTCAAAGGTCCCCCAAACCACCTAGTTACAGCCCCATTCCACGAGGGTGTAGTATGGTCCATGGACCTACTCACGCCCCGTGGATTGGTCTCGTGAGTAGAAACTTAGTCTCCTGACCAAGGCCTCACTTGACCCCTCTCTGAACCAAACCACGCACACGCAAGACGGGCCGTGGACCCATCCACAATGCGTGGATAGGGTCCGTCGATCCCAACCTGCAAAAGCTGGTTTGGAGTTCGGCCATAGTGGGGGTAAGTTCATAAATTCCTCTTTTATTAATTAAAGGTAGGGGTGTTATATTTAGTTGTTTTAGGTATATTAAAACAAGTCTTTTAACTCTCATAACTCTCAACTCTCAAAAATCAAACCCACTTCCTTCCCAAAATATTCTCTCTCTAAACTCCATTGAAGAACAAAGAAGAAGCTCAAGATTAGGGTTCAAGCTCCTATATTTTCACTCAAATTTCGTGGGAAACATCAATTAAGGTATGGGGACTTTGATTCATGGAGCCCTTTGAACTCTTGATTTCGAAATTGGTAACTTCTCTAAAAACTAGGGTTTCTATTCCAACCATGGGTTCTTCCTAAAAAAGGATTATATTATGTTAATTGCATTATATTATGGATGATTTTCTATTTAATGGTGATTTTCATTGTAAATTTCCCCATCAACCCATGATCACACTATCACCCCAATTTCAAGTATTGTGATGGGTGTATTGATGCAAGATGACTACCATGAATTTTATCCATGTTAATTTAGTTGTTGAATCTTGTTTTATTCATGCCTATTGTATTATTTTTAGGTGTAATTGTGAGACATGATCTATGACCCTTGAGCGGGGTAAATTGCTAGGGTTTGTGTAGGTTGATGAAGATTGTATATGAACTTGTGGTTCAACTATATAACAATGATCTTATTGTTATAGTGGATTGATGGAGTTGAATCAAGACCCTCTTCCCCTATACCCTTGCACTTACCCATGCATGAAAGGACTTTGATATGATATGACTGTAGTGTTTATTGTAAAGAACACTCTCATGAACATGATGTGAAAGACTTACTCACTTACTAAGGATTCTAAGGAATCCATGAGCTACCATGAAACCATGATGTTTGATTGCTATGCATTCTTCCATGAACATGATTATAAAGTAAAGACTTAACATGATCATAAAAAGGGAATTAGGCTTAGCACCGAGTGGATAGGAACAAGAGATGGAAACCTTTTACCTCAGTCAGTCTGGGTTTCTAGAAGCGATCTCCCTATCTCATAACTATGTGCACACATAGGTCTATTAGCTAGTGGATCCACCTATAAGTTAACCATGTTAGTCCTACCTTAGGCAAGTAGGACAACTATTTTCAGTGTAGGGCAGTACACCGAATTCCATGTAACTTGCATGGTCTATGTCTGTTAAAGCTAAACTTCCCTACATGACAAGACTAAAATCCATGACATGACATGAATCAAGAACACAAACATAAGGCAAGTACTATGATTACTTGAGAGGTCTTACTTAGTGTGAGTGGGGGTATGGGACTTCATTCATACACTGCACAAGTAAGCTTGGAGAATGATTGTGGTATGTTCTTGCCGACATGATACTTTTTTAAGTTAATGTATACCATGCATGAACATGAACCATGAATATAAATGTTAACATGAACATGAGCTATATCTATGACTTCTTAATAGGCTTTGCTTGGTATGAGTGGGGGTATGGGACTTCACTCAAACATTGCACAAGTAAACCTATAAATGTGTGGGTTACCTATGACATGAAAGTATATAATTCCATGTGTGCATGTAATGAGTTGGTATTTGGAATGACTTGCTTTCTATGAACTTATAAACATGATGTCTCCTTGTCTATGATTGTTGGCTTTGATGGAATCAAGGTGAGTTATGCCGGACTATGGTAGTCTAAAGTGGTTTATTGTATGGTTTGACTTGGTAATTACTTTAAAGGTGCATAATGGCTTCCAAACTTGATAAAGGCACGATTTCAATTAAATGTCCCTTTTTGCATAATTTAAGGTTTTTATGCATGTTTCTCTACTTAGTACAATAAATTGTGCTTACCCTTTTCTCGACCTTTTTACTATGAGTGTAGGTTCTGATCGTTGACACGACTATTTCTTCAATTGAAACTTGGGTCAACTATTCCCTGGGTTTGGTGAGTCCTCAAGTTTGTGGACAAGACGTCATTGATTCTAGTTTCTAGTTTACCTTTCATGTTCTAGACTATGTTGTATGTCCTATATTTGGAGACTTCATTGATGTAAGGACTTCGTCCCTAATTGTACTCTTATGTTTTAGATGGGGATTGAGACAAGTCTAGTTTCCTATTTTTTCTTATTGAAAGAAGTTGGCTTCTATTGTAAAAGTTTTAGATTTTCTGCACTATGTCTTTATGTTATGATGATGCTAAGGGCTTGTACGAAACTCCTTTGGCATCAAGTATGCCGTGTTACGACTAAGGGGTGCTCTCGGGTCGTGACACTCCTCATATTGGAGGTCTTTGCCTAACACAATTGAGTTCCACTTAATGATATAATCCATGTCACCATGATACCTCTACAACATGGACACATGAAATACCGAATGAACTCCTGATAAATTAGGAGGTAAAGCCAATATATATGTTATCGGTCCTACACATTCAAGGACCTCAAATGGACCAATGTATCGCGGACTTAGCTTACCTTTCTTGCCGAATTTTAACACCCCTTTCATTGGTGATATCTTAAGAAGAGCATTGTCACTATTTTGAAACGCCATGTCTCTTAACTTATGATCCGCATATTTCTTTTGTCTACTCTGGGCTGGTAGAAGCTTAGTTTTAATACTCCTCACCTTATCTTGAGCATCCTTCACTAAATCTACCCCCAATGGTTTCACATTTCCAGCCTCGAACCATCCTATGGGTGATCTACGTCCCCTCCCATAGAATGCCTCAAATGGTGTCATATATATGCTGGAGTGATAACTATTATTATAAGAGAACTCACACAAATGTAAGAACTTATCCCAATGTCCTCCAAAATCAATCACACATGCCCTTAACATGTCCTCTAACACTTGGATAGTCCTCTCCGATGGCCCATCAGCCTGCAGATGAAAAGCGGTACTAATAGTGACTTGTGTGCCCAATCATGATGTAATTTCCTCCAAAACTTGGAGGTAAACTTAGTACCACGATCTGATATAATAGAAAGGAGCACCCCATGCAACCTTACTATAACTTTCACATACACCTTAGCCAATTGTTCAGCATTATAATCTATTCTTACCGGAATAAAGTGGGTTTACTTAGTTAATATATCAACCACTACCCAAATAGAATCAAACTTCCCCAAAGTCTTGGGAAGTCCAACCACAAAATCCATGGCTATCCTCTCCCACTTCCATTCCGGAATTGGTATTCTTTGAAGCAAACCCGCAGGCCTTTGATGTTCATACTTCACTTGTTAACAATTTTGACACTTAGCCACAAACTCCGCTATATCCTTCTTCATGCTCAGCCACCAATAAATTCGCTTCAAATCTCGGTACATCTTTGTCACACCCGGATGAATAGAATATTGCGAACCATGGGACTATATCAACCACTTTTGAATCAAGTCATCAACTCGAGGAACACAAATCCTCCTTTTAAAACTAAGCACACCTTCCGCATCAAGAGTGGTCTCTCGTTCCTTAACAATCGTAGTCTTCTTCTTAAGTTCATTCAAATTTTCATCCTCAAATTTCTTGGCCTTGATTTCTTCAATGAATGTGGCCCTCACTTCAATGCTAGCTAACACCCTACCTCTCTCTGAGATGCCCAATTGCATGAATTTAGACTCCAAGGTCTAAATTTCTTTAGCCAAAGGTCGCTTGGTTACACTTGAGCAAGCTAAACTACCCATACTCCCCACTTTTCGACTCAAAGCGTCTTCCACTACATTAGCCTTACCCGGATGGTACTGAATGGTGACATCATAATCTTTACGTAAATCCATCCATCTTCTCTGTCTCAAATTCAGATCCTTTTGAGTGAACACATGCTGCAAACTCCGATGATCGGTAAATACTTCACACTTGACACCATAAAGGTAATGCCACCAGATCTTAAGAGCAAACACTACCACTGTCAACTCCAAATCATGTGTTGGATAATTCCTCTCATGCACCTTCAATTAGCGCGAGGCATAAGCTATAACATTCTTATCCTGTATCAACACAACACCCAAACAAGAATGTGAAGCATCACAATAAACAATAAAATCTTTACCTTCCACTGGTAATGCTAGAATAGACACAGTGGTCAAGAGAGTCTTGATCTTTTGGAAGCTTTTCTCACATTTTTTAGTCCATTCAAATGGTATCTCTTGTTTGGTCAAATTAGTCAAGTGAGTGGCAATGAAGCTAAGTTCTTCACAAATCAACGATAATAGCTAGCGAGCCCCACACAACTCCTAACTTCCATCACAGAGCTAGGCCTAACCCAATTTTTAACTGCCTCAATCTTTTGAGAATCTACCATTACCTCTTCTTTTGAAACTACATGTCCCAAAAATGCAACTGAAGTCAACCAAAAATCACACTTAGAGAATTTAGCATACAACCTCTGTTTCCCAAGAACACCCAGAATAATATGAAGATGGTCGGCATCCTCTTCCTCACTTTTCAAATAGAACAAAATATCATCAATGAAGACTATGACAAACGAATCAAGAAATGGCTTGAACACCACATTCATTAAACTCATGAAAGCTGCAGGCACATTGGTCAAACCAAAGGACATAACCAAAAACTCATAATTCCCATAGCGAGTTCTAAATGTCGTCTTGGGCACATCCTCAGGACTAATTTTCAACTGATGGTAGCCAGACCTTAGATCAATCTTGGAGAAAACTAATGCACCTTGCAATTGGTCAAAGAGATCATCTATTCGAGGCAAAGGGTACTTGTTTCGAATGGTGACCCTATTCAATTGCCGATAATCTATACACATTCTCATACTACCATCTTTTTCTTAACAAACAAAACTAGAGCACCCCATGGGAAAGCACTAGGACGAATAAATCCCTTATAAATAATCTCTTGGATTTGAGCCTTATGCTCTCTGAACTCCGCTGGGGCCATATGATATGGAGGGATAGAAATGGGACGAGTATCAGGTTCGAAATCAATACAGAAATCTATATTTCTATCCAGAGGCATACCAGGCAAATCATTTGGAAACACTTCTCTAAATTCTGACACCCCAGGAATGGACTCAAAAGATAGAGCCTCAAACTCAACATCCCTAATATGAGCCAAATATGCTAAACAACCCTGCCCTACCAATTTTATAGCCTGAATGGAGGATATGATATTGGTTTGCTTAGTCTTGTACACCCCTTCCCACTCTAATTTTTCCCTTCCCGAAATTTCTAGAGTTACAGACTTAGTGTTACAATTAAGCACAACATAATAGGGGACAACCAAGTCATGCCTAAGATTATGTCAAAGTCAGTCATATCAAAAATCACTAAATCAGCCCAAGTCTGAAAACCCTTAAAAAAAATAGGACAAACACGATAGACATGGATGACTATGACAGACTTTCCAACTGGGTAGAAACATGGATGGTGGCATAAGTATATCACAAATCATAGAAAATGTCGTGGTAAATCGCACGAATACATATGAATAAGTGGAACCCAGATCAAACAACATATTAGCCATCTGATCACAGACAAGAATAGTACATGTGATCACTACGTCTGATGCCACTACCTCATTCTTGCCCGAAAAAGCATAATATTGACCCATATCATCTGGACAAGCTACTTCACTGCCTGGTTACGTTGTACCTCTGCATGTGTTACCATTTTCTCTACCCCCACGACCTCGCGGATCACCTCCTCGCCCACCTTGTGGACGTCCTCTACCATTATTACCATTCCCCATGGGTACCACTACTCTAGATTGCTGCTGCGCAGACTCCAACACACGTGGGTGGGGATAATCTCTCCTCATATGCCTAGGTTCTCCACAATTGTAGCAAGTACGATCAAAAGGTGGTCTGCCACCCATCATAGGCGCGACTCCCTGGCTATCCTAAATCAAATTATGAGATGGAGTTCCCAAGTAATTACCTATAAAGGTGGGCATGGCGGACTAAATTGGTCTTGCTACAAGTGTTGGCCTCCCTGATCCTCTAGAGTAAGAACCTTGAAAGTTACCCGAGTTCTTGGCTATTTTTTCCAATGCCTTAGCCTGACCGTCTCGCCTCACCCTCTCCACCTTCTTAACAAAGTCTATCACCTCATTAAAGCTTTTCCCTGCAGAGGTCATGTGAACATATAATATTGGCAACTCATAATTTTAGCCCCTTAATAAATAAACGGATCTTCATTTCCTCAGTAGTCACCATGTCACGACCTAGGCATACCCCCCTAGATGTAACACGGTGTACAAGACTCCGAAAAGTCTCATACAAGCCTTATAGCATTCTTGAACATAAGAGCATAGGAAAATAGTGCAAAATTTAAAACTTTTCTTTACAATCGAAGTCATTTTTCATTAAAAAAAAAAGAAGAGGAAGTCTTTCTATACTATGTCTCAAACCATCTACACTGCTTTAAATAAACTTTGGGACATAGTCCATACAAAAGCTCTAAACATAAAGTAAAAGACATAAAGGGAAATAGTGGGTTCGTCCTCGAAACTATGAGGACTCACCAAATCTTCATTTGCTTGCTCATTAGAAACCTATCCTTCAAGTATAGAACATCAAATCTCCAAACCCTACACTTTGGTAAAAATGAAGAAATACGGGTTAGCACATTGAATGTACTAAATATGAAAGTCATGCAAAAACCATGCTTAAAAAGGACATTTTATTTGAAAGTCATGCTTTATGCCAATTTGAGAAAAACTTCATGAACATATAAGTCATTTCTTCTCATTAAAACATAATCAACATATAAGCCATTTTCTCACACTAAGCTTTCACCTTAAGTAAACCCAAGCCATACTTTGTGCAATATATGAATAGCGTTCCATACCACCATCCACACTAAGTACCACATTAAGGCCACCAAAAGTGAACTTACCATTCTTCCTTTTCATCACTAGACAGTACTCATCCATAAGGAACATAAACATTTCGTAAGTCATAACAAGGAAGTAACTCATAATACAACCCAAGTATAGCATGCATCATTACAATTAAGCATATAAGTCAACATTCTTCATTAGATTCATTAAGAGAACTTTCATTCATTAGCCATTAAGACATTAGAGAATTCACCATAGCCCTCTCAAAGCCTACTCGTGCAATGCATGGATGGTATCCCAAACTACCACCTACACTTCATGGAACCTCTCAAGTAACCATAGTGCATATCTCACATGATGGGAATAAGCATTAACCGACATAGACTATGAGAGCAAACCATGGAATCCGGTGTCATATGACCCCACACCGAAAGAAGGTGTCCTACTTGCCTAAGGTAGAACTAGGTACATTTTAGCTTAGGTGGATCCACTAGCTAATATCCTATATGGGGACATAGTTATGGGATAAGAAAGATGTTCATTGGAACTCTAACCTAACATTGGGAGAGTTTCTATCTTACCATATATACTCGGTGCTTGTCCTCCATTCCCATAGAGTAGTTCATTCAGATTAACATTATTGCACTTTAGAGGGCCACAACCATTCGGCCTACCAACCCAAGGTACATTACAGATGAAAGGGCTACCACCATTAGGTCTACCGATTCAAGGTACATTACATGGATAGCTCATTGAATCCTCAAGAAAGGTCCACCACCATTAGGTTTACCGTTTCAAGGTTCATCAATTTACACATGAAAGGGCCACCAAAATTAGGTCTACCGATTCAAGGTTTATCATCACATTAGTTTCTAGACTCATCATGAAGGGCTACGAACATTAGGCCTACTAGTTCAAGGCATAGCCTAGAATATTTCGTCATTCATTTATGAAAGTGCTACCAACATTAGGTCTACTGATTCGAGGCAAAGCCTCACAATACTTCATTAGTCATTTATGAAAGGGCTACCAACATTAGGTCTACCGATTCCATGTTTCATTAAGTCAAGACACATTAATTAGTTATTTATGAAAAGAATGACATAGACCTATCGATTCATATTCATTTAGTCAAGAACCATTCATTACACAAGAAGATGATGTCTAAGCCTACCTATTCAAGGTACTTCATTCAAGATCACATTCATCAATACAAGAAAAGGATGTCTTAAGTCTACTAACTCAAGATATAACATCACATTATAGAAACCCTTCACATTTTATCATCATCATTCATGAGTGTTAATTGAGAATATACTTTCAATAATAACACAATTACATTCTAAACATGATCAAATACTTTCATTGAGATCACATACATATACTTCATCTCATGATCCTACATAGATCCTTCATGAAATTGCCTTCCAAGGCTATGGATCAATATCAACCCAAACATCTAGAATACTATATTAGATAATGGAATTAACATTATTCAATAACTAATTCAATATAAACATAAACAATTCAACATACTTTCATGATCAATCAATTCCCAATCTCAATTCACAACTTAGGATTTTGGGGGAAATAGTGGTTCATAGGAGAAATTCACCATAATTCATCATTAATTCAACAATCCATTCACAATTCATCATTTATAATCCTTTGAAAACATTTTGGAATTTAACCCATGTATAGATTGAAAGCCCTAGGTTTTTGGGGGATTTTGGAAACTTGAAATCATCTTTTGATAGGGCTCCTTGAATGAAACTTAATCAAGGATGAGGACTACCATACCTTTAGGAAAGAAAATCCACGAAAATTGAGTGAGAATGGTGAGATCTTGAGCTTGAAATCTTGACTCCTTCATCTCTAATGGTGGTTTCTAGAGAGAGAATATTTGGAGAGGTGGGTAGTTTCTAATTTGTGTTTTGGAATAATGAATTCAAAAAGGTGTTTTAATACTTTTAAAATCCTTAAAATACTTTAATTAATCAATAATAACCGTTCCTTAACTTAACTAACCTTAAATGCAATTTACCAAAGCACCCTTACCTTGGCCGAATCTTGGACAACAACATAGGTGGGACTCACGAAACCCCACCCACGGACCGTGGGTGGGTCCACGAGCCGTACTGGCTGTCCGTGGTTTGGTCCTACAACATGTCATTTGGGGCCTTGACCCACGGAGTCCATCCACGGGAAGTAGATCCCATCCGTGAGTCACCAAGTTTTTGGCAGATTTTTGGTTCCTTTGGATCTTGGGAGTTAGGCTTTAGGGTCCTCCTCAAGGACCCCTTGGGTGGTCCTTGGGGAGTCGTACCTTGACGTTTAACCCCTAAACCCCTCAACCAAATCTCATAAAGACAATTCATAACTTGAAACCCCATAACAAACTCAAACACACACTCGTTAGGATCTAGTTTCACCTACTAGTTTTCCGAGTTGTTACATTTTCTCCCTCTTAGGAACATTCGTCCTCGAATGAAACTTTAAACACTTTAAGGGATTAACAAGTCAAGACTAGTAGCACATCATGCATGCAACATCATAATCAATGCACAAAACTTAGGAGGAAACATCAACTCCATCTCAAACATACTCCATGCAACTCAAGCAAGTAGGAACTACATCTACAAACTAATTATGCATGAAAACTTCAACATTTCTCATTTTATTGGAGGAATTACCTTCTCCAACTAAAATCATGCTCATCGTAACATCATTAAGAACATTATGCAATTTCTCTTAAAAAGCACATTTAGGCATGTTCAACAATTCACCTCATGAAGCATATAGGAAACTCATACTAAATGCACATCAACATGAGGAACATAAATCATAAAACTCATTTTTCTCATTTAAACATGAATTCATCAAGAACATGCATAACATAAGGAGACCATGGGAACACATAATCACACATGACTCCAAAACACGAAACAAGCTATAAGGAACTCTTGGTCTCAAGCTTAAATAGGAATAAAAGGAAAGAGATAAGGATATCGAAACTCTCAACACCCTTACTATTCATCATACCATTTCCTCAACATTTTCATGGAAACAACTTCTTTACTCTTCTATTTCTTAACCTGCTGGTCTAAGATCCAAACCGGTGTTTCTAAACTAGGAAGGTCCTCATTAAGCAACTCTTGCTCACAACAACCTTACCAACACCACTCAAGGTCTCATATGAGTCTAGTAAACCGGGTCTAAACTTCTCAAACTCACTACACCTCTTAAGGTGAGAACTTTCAATCAAACCTAAATCATGAATATCAAGAACACTCAATGACCTTGCTATCTAACAACATTATCTCCCCCTTAGGAGTAAGCCTATGCAAACTCTTTTAAACATCACTTCTTTTAATTCTATGGTCGGAGAAAAACATCACTAAACTTTCACACTCATTACCCAAGATGATTCTAAACCAAGGTGAACTACACTTCTACCCTTCTTAGATGATTTTATTCTCCCAACACATCTAGGCATTTCTAAAACACCTTATTCATCAACTTTTTCAACATACCTCAAAACTCATCATGACTAAGTCATGTTCTACCATCAACTAGACATAACCATAAAGCAATCCCATTCATACTAAAGACAACATCACAATCTAACATCTCAAATCTATCAAGTCACATAGCCATAATTGGCATCACAACCAACCTTTTTCTCCCTCAATCCTTGTAGCATGAGCCCTTCAAGTGGTCATACCCTAAAGACCATTGGATAAGGAATAAGAGAGAGACCTTATAGAGTTAAACTCTATGACACAACTTGAAGAATGAAGAAGTGAGATTTTTCCTAACATCCAATAGCCTCCTATTGATAAATGTGGTGCGCTTCACACTATGAACAAGACTCTACTAGATGTGGTTTAAGACACCCTAAAACCATCCTAAAATCTTGTGCTTTGATACCATGTTTATCACAACCCAGGGGTACCCCCTAGATGCAACACGACGTAAAAGACTCCAAAAAGCCTCATACAAGCCTCATAGCATTGTTGAACATAAGAGCATAGGAAAATAGTGCGAAATTTAAAACTTTTCTTTACAATCAAAGTCATTTTTAATTTTTTTTAAAAACAAGCAAAAGTCTTTCTATACTATGTCTCAAATCATGTACAATACTTTGAATAAACTTTGGAACATAGACCATACAAAATCTCTAAACATAAAGTAAAAGACAAAAAGGGAAATAGCGGTTTCGTCCTCGAAACTATAAGGACTCACCAAATCTTCATCTCCTTGATCATTAGAAACCTATCCTTCAAGTATAGAACATCAAATGTCCATTAGGTCTACCGATTCAAGATACATTACATGGATAGCTCATTGAATCCTCAAGAAAGGGCCACCACCATTAGGTCTACCGATTCAAGGTTCATCACTTCACACATCAAAGGGCCACCAATATTAGGTCTACCGATTCAAGGTTTATCATCACATTAGTTTATAGACTCATCATCAAGTGCTACCAACATTAGGCCTACCGGTTCAAGACATAGCCTAGAATACTTCATCATTCATTTATAAAAGGGCTACCAACATTAGGTCTACCAATTTGAGGCAAAGCCTCACAATACTTCATTAGTCATTTATGAAAGGGCTGCCAACATTAGGTCTACCGATTCTATGTTCATTAAGTCAAGACCCATTCATTAGTCATTTATGAAAGGAATGTCATAGGCCTATCGATTCATATTCATTTAGTCAAGACCCATTCATTACACAAGAAGAGGATATCTAAGCCTACCAATTCAAGGTATTTTATTCAAGATCACATTCATCAATACAAGAAAAGGATGCCTTAAGCCTACTAATTTAAGATATAACATCACATTATAGAAACCCTTCACATTTTATCATCATCATTCATGAGTGTTAATTGAGAATATGATTTCAATAATAACATAATTACATTCTAAACATGATCATAATACTTTCATTGAGATCACATACATATACTTCACCTCATGATCCTACATAAATCCTTCATGAAATTGCCTACCAAGGCTATGAATCAATATCAACCCAAACATCTACAATACTACATTAGATAATGGAGTTAACATGATTCAATAACTAATTCAATATAAACATAAACTATTCAAGATACTTTCATGATCAATCAATTCCCAATATCAATTCACAACTTAGGATTTTGGGGGAAACATAGGTTCATAGGAGAAATTCACAATAATTCATCATTAATTCAACAATCCATTCATAATTTATCATGTATAATCCTTGGAAAACGTTTTGGAATTGAACCCATGCATAGATTGAAAACCCTAGGTTTTGGGGGATTTTGGAAACTTGAAATCATCTTTTGATAGGCTCCTTGAATGAAACTTAATCAAGGATGAAGACTACCATACCTTTAGGGAAGAAACTCCACAAAAATTGAGTGAGAAGGGTGAGATCTTGAGCTTGAAAGATTGACTCCTTCATCTCCAATGGTGGTTTCAAGAGAGAGAATATTTGGAGAGGTGAGTAGTTTCTAATTTGTGTTTTGGAATAATGAATTGGAAAAGGTGTTTTAATACTTTTAAAAGCCTTAAAATACTTTATTAATCAATAATAACCGTCCCTTAACTTCACTAACCTTAAAAGCAATTTACCAAAACACCCTTACCTTAGTCGAGTCTTGGACAGCAACACAAGTGGGACTCACAAAACCCCACCCATGGACCATGGGTAGGTCCACGAGCCGTACTGGCAGCCTATGGTTTGGTCCTGCAACATGTCATTTGCGGCCTTGACCTACGGAGGCCATCGACGGAGCGTGGATGGACCTATGGGGCGTAGGTCCCATCTGTGAGTCACCAAGTTTTTGGCAGATTTTTGGTTTCTTGGAGTCGTGGGTAGGTCCACTGCTCATTACCAGTCATGAGGGGGATTGGCTAGAGCTTGAGTTGCTTGAACAGATGGAAGCACTCAAGGACCAGCCAATCCTTTCAAAAATGATATGATTTGTTGAGCCAACACTGTGTCAATGGGAGGAACACTTGTAGTCTCAGCCTGCACCTCTTCCTCTTGTCCAACCTCCTCAACATTTTCAACCGCAATATCCTCATCTATCTCTTCATGATGTACGGGAGGTGCCTCATTTTGGGTAGCATTTTTGACCGGTACCCCATCTCTAGTCGGCGCCACTCTTCATCGGCCTCTACCCCTAGCTCTTCCTCTACCCCTGCCTCAACCACAACCTCTCGCTGCAAATTCATCAACTGGAGCATTGATGGGAGCTACGGGCTTAATGCCATTGTATCTAGTGTTAACCATCTGCAAACAAAAGAGTGAAGCAGGTTAGATACTAATTTGAATTGCGAGACACCAATTGGAATCAAGTTATAACGCAAAAAGAGACAAGAGAAAATAGAGAGATTTCCTGAAGTCCTATAGCCTCTCAAAGAAAAGTAAAGGCGTCCCCGTATCGTTTCGTGAGACTCTACTAGACTCGTTTTGGTACATCGAGATCAGCGAACCTAGGCTCTGATACCAACTTTGTCACGACTCAAACCATCCCGATTGGCACCCACACTAACCCTCTAGTGGGAGAACCATTACTACAATCCAACCCAAGCAACTAATCCAAAAACTAAGGCATTTAAGTTACGGAAGCAAGTTAAATACTAAGGAACGAAATAGGGAGTTCCCATAAACTCCAAACAAAAGTCTAACAACTAAAACAAAATGCGGAAGTAACACCTAGAACCTGAAAGTCAATGTACCAAAACATCTAACAATGAACCATAAGTCTAAACAAGGAGGGATGAAACCCCCAAACTAATGAACTAATACTAAATAGAACAAATCTATGTCCAGAATGTGGACATAGAAGGATAGAAAACTCATGGCCGTCCAAAAGAATTGGCTCACCCTTGAATTTGAAGCGATCATTGATCTTCTAGACGAGGTATGTCAATAGCCGCCTGAAGATACCCTATACTCAAGGAAGAAAGAGCAAGTGCAGTATCACTACACAACCACATTGTATTGGTAAGATCACGCGGCTATCCCACTAAGTGTAACATACATAAGTCCATACAACAATATAACCACATGCATATATTGAACATATACAATATCATCAACATTTACGAATAAGGTACAGTTTCACATTTCTCAAGATACACAATTATATCAAATCATTGGTCCTCTCATGGAACCCAAACCCAAACAGTTAGCATACTGGAACGTGGTACCCGATCCAATGTTTATGCCAAAATGTGGCAACCGATCCCATAATTATGTCGAAACGTGGCAATCGATCCAAGTTAATGTGTCGAAATGCAACACCCAATCCATTCAATAAGCCACAATCACAATCACAAAGTACATTCTCACAATCATACATTCAAATCATGATTCATGGCATTCATAGTCATATATCCTCATTTACAACAAGTTTGATCAATAATGCAACATTCGCATACATACATGCATCATAATGAAGCAAACACAAATATACATCACACAATCATAGAATCACAACCATTACCTACCTCGAAACAAGCTTGAAACCCTAAGAAACTTGATCCTTCCCTTTTCGGATTCGTTTTGCTTGTTCTTGGTCTACAAACAATCAATATAATACGGGAATCAATAAACAATCACTAATTACCCGAATTACTAAAAATTCTAAGTGCCCTAGATCAAACACATCACCCCAAGTATCCAATTTAGGGTTTTTCCACCATAATTTCCAGATCAACACCCTTTCCCATCGATAATTACCCATTAGATTATGTTCTACGGATCGAAAAATGGATTTGGGGAGTAAAAGGCTTACCTTTAGCCTTAAGAATGGTGGAAAACTATCAAGAATCGCCTGGGGTTCGTTCCCTAGATCTAAAAACTGAAAAGTGTAGAATAAAGACATTTTGGGGTTTATTTATGACTTTAAGTCGCGTCGGAGCCACAAAAGCGGCACCCACCCCGCTATAGAGTCCCCGCTAGAGCAACCAAAAATACTGCCAAAGCAACTTGCACAAAACGGTGAGCTATTTCAATAATTCCATGATCCCCATTTCACAACACACCTTTAACCAACGACACTCAGAAAATACCATTCACACTAGGATCGATTCCGGGAGTTCTACTCACCCAGAACTCCCGAATTCAATTCTGTAAAGTCGTACGGGTTCCTTAACGACTTATCTATCTACTCATGAAATCAAAATCATAATTAAATCACCCAATTGTTATCAGATTTCTCTACACCTTAATGACTCCAATTTCGTCCAAACCTGGACTAGGTTGGAAATTCTAAGTTACTACGAAAAAGTTTTTCGACCCAATTTTTTTCCCGTTGGCTTATATAATGATGGAACCTGGTCGTTACAACTCTGGTTTCAGTCATTTATCAATACAACCTTGAAATCAATACTCTGTTAATTGTTAATCTGGATCTTGTTTGACAATGTTGGTTACTTGAACTTTACAACTAAATCCACTTTACCCTCCGCAACTATTTTCTATAGGAAATAATAACATTTGGATAAATGCGACAGTGAAATCATGTTTGGAAAGAAATTCTATGTGGGATCGACCTCAACTCACGTTGAGTTCTATAAATTGACTTCAATCGTTTATACTTCTTAATTGAAGTGTAAGTTTGGATGTATCAGCCATAAATTTCAGAACAGGATGAGTTAGGTGGCCCATAATTTATCAAATGAAAGCTCTTGGAATCCTCTTTCAAATGCCACCCAGTTTGCTAAGTTTATATTTTGGATGAGGGAGATATGCTTGTTTGAAGTATGCATGTCCGGTTAAAGAAATTTACTCAAAAATATGAGGGGTATTTTAGTCCTTTCCTTACCCCTTCAAATTTAAAGCATTTTTAGTAAATATTTTGGGGTCAAATTTGATTTGGTCCAGATTCACAATCCTAATATACGCTTAGGGTTTTAGAAGAGAGTTCAAGAAGAGAAAAGAGGGAAGGTTCAAGCCGTTCATCAAGATTCTTGAGTTTTGTTGCGAAATTTCACCAAGGGTTGATCCCTAAGAGGTATGTGAGTTCTCATAGTGTTGGCTTCGTTCACCCACACGCTAATCATGATAATTTAATGCAATTTTGTTCTTGAGATTGAAGGACTTGAGTTCTTGATGAGTTTTTTTGAAATTTCATTCTTAATCTTGATTGTTGGGGTTTTGATGAATTCTTGATATGAATGCTAGTGATTTGAGGGTTGTTTAGAGTAGATTATCGTGCACTTATGTTTGGTATTCGAATCTAAGTGAGTAGGAAAGAAACCATTTGATTCTAGGCGAATTAGGGTCAGAAAATGAGAACAAATATTTCATCGGGGAGTTCTGGGCAAAGGCTGGCGCGTTGCCCCACCTGTGTGCTAGAACATGTGTAAAGTAGTTCAGAGGTTGGTGCCCTGCGCCACTCAGTGCATGAGGGTCGCCTGCCCCACCCATTCAGATATTTTGAACATAGATGATCAAGGTATTTGTGTCCAATTAGCTTGCAATATCTAGTTAATAGTTCTAGCGAAATAAATCCTGCTTTGAGTGCTCTTGTCGTAGGTCTTTCTTCTGGTTTTAATAATGATAAAATCCATCGCTGGACGTCATCCATATCTGCTTTCCTTATTTCTCTTGAATTTGAATATATCATTAACTGGTCTCTAGAGTAGTAACTCCATATAGCATTTCCGTTCAAATAATTGTTTGCTAACTCTTGTATAATAGTTGATATACCAATTATTCTTTTATTGGCATAAAAACTTGGTATCTCTATTTTTTGTATTTCTTCCTGTTGTCCGATATCATCAGGTATAATCATATCTTTGGTTAATCCTATCTTAATAA
>JAJOOR010018144.1:0-44849 GCA_036250505.1 Solanum acaule | reverse complement strand
CCCCCCCCCCCCCCCCCCCCCCCCCCCCCCCCCCCCCCCCCCCCCCCCCCCCCCCCCCGATAGTTGTATTGTTGGAGTAAACACCTGGTTTGTAGCATATTGGCCTGTTATTTTTTCTGCATGTATGACATTCTCGTCAAAGCCTCTACAAATCAACCATGTCCCATTGCATAAGCCATTTGAGGGGGTCCAGTTTTTTCAGCAGCATGATGGGCGCATTTTCTTTCAAAACAAACCTAATGTATACAATTAAAAGAATCTTAGATTGTTATGTATATATAATCGTGTAATTATTTTCTTCTCTTTTGTGATATGAAGCATCACAGTAAGATAACTGTAAAAGTTAGGATGGATTAGACAACGTACCTATGCAACGGAGTCCATTGGCCATTAAGGTGTTTAGGTATGAATACAGATCATATCTTTACTGAGGTCGATTCGATGTATTCTTGCACGCTGCAGCCTAGTAAATATTTAGCCGCTTCAAATAGTATAACTCAGACACGTTGTTCTCCCCCACACACTTCAAGTCATAAGCAGTATCTGTTTAAAAAGGGGAAGGGGGTGGTTATAGTTGTATTGTTGGAGTAAACATCTGGTTTGTAGCATATTGACCTGTTGTTTTTTTTTGCATTTATGCCATTCTCGTCAAAGCCTCTACAAATCAACTATGTCTCATTGCATAATCCATTTGAGGGGTCCAGTTTTCTCAGCAGCATGATGGCATTTTCTTTCAAAACTAACCTAATGCGTAAAATTAAAAGAATCATCAAATGTTATGTATATGTAATCATGTAATTCTTTTCTTCTCTTTTGTGCTATGAAGTATCACAATAAGATAACTGTAAAAGCTAGGATAGATTAGACAACGTACCTATGCGGCAGAGTCCATTGAGCGTTAAGGTTTTTAGGTATATATATAGTTCATATATTTATTGAGGTTGATTCTATGTAGTCTTGCACGCTGCAACCTAGTAAATATTTAGCCGCTTCAAATAATATAACTTGGGCACATTGTTCTCCACCACACACTTCAAGACGTAAGCAGTATCTGTTTAAAAAGGGGAGTCATTTAAAAGTTAAAGCCAATTTGTTTTCTAATTAGTAAATGTAGAATCGAGTTTTTTCTGAGTCTAACCTCATTTCATATTCTACATTCTCACTATTGCAATTGTTACAAGATACAATTATGTTCTATAACTTTCACTTTTTTGCTGCACTTTTTGCAAGACGAATACCATGGCTCATCTTTATTCAGTATGTCTACAATTGTTGCTTTGAACTTGTACAAACAATCCTTCACATCGCCAATATACCATATTTGTGATTATATTTTGGATATTAAAATGGTTATTATTTTTAGAGAGTACAAGTATAGGATAGTATATGTACTTGTGAATCAGCTAGCAATCCATCCATAATATATACCAACGGAACTTCTATGGCTCTTCTCATTTCCTTACTTGGTGTTACCATAAAATCTTTATTTTCGGCCTTTACCATTTCACGCATGTATTTTCGTTGAGATTAGTTAACTGCATCACCCATTTTGAGTGAGATGTGCTCGGTGCAAAGATTTTGGAAACTTAGGAATCTTAGTATTTAATTACCCAACAATGATAATAGAACAATTGTGTCCTGTTATAGAAACTTTAAAAGTAACCTGCCTACAATATAATGCTAAAGTATAGTATGTACATTAGTTGTGGAAATCGGGTTTAAATAACATTGTAGAACATATGTGTGATTAATGTAATGTACCAGGTCCGTGGATTTTTGAAACTGTGGATTGATCAAGACGCTACTCAGGGAAATAGTAGATATTTCAAAAGTGCCTAGTGTGACAAGAGCTTGTTTCAAATTTGAAACAACAATTATACTCAGTTTATTATAAAAACATATAGTAGTATGTCCAATACTTTTATAGATTAGGATTCTAACGTCACATAAGCCAAGTATAGGTTTATCATCTTTCATCTTTTCTAGAAAAGCACTATCATTTTCTGCAAAATCTTCTCATAGAGTAACAGTTTTGTGCTCCATGCTGGGTTATCAGTTAGAAGAGAATTGTCAATACTTCACCATATCTCTATATTGATGATAGTTTAGGCATCTTCAAAACATACTGCTCATTTGTAACAATTATCTCCCATCTCTTGCTATATTCTTTTTCAATGAGAGGATTCATTGAAACTAAAACGCAAATCAATTTTTAGAATAGGTAATGTAAATTAGTGATAGCAATTACGTAATGGAGCATGAAATTAAATAACATATTATTTGGGTGGACAGTTACCTAGAATAGCACCATTAGATAATTTATCGACATGATCCCATGATACAAAGCCAATAGAGAACCTGTTTGTTGAATCCTCAATGTCAATCGCCTTTATGATTGTGTTATCTGTAAATGCCAATTCAACTTCTTTATGTACAGAATAGTAGTTGGGGTTGACGCGATCTAAGTGTCCTTTAGCAATGTAGTAACTCTTATTTGGTTTCAAGTAGTCCTTCCATGTTTCGATATGTTTATTAAATAGTGTTGCTTGAATTTTTGTACCTAGTATTGTGCAAAGGGGTAGGGGTATAAGTACAATAAATATTAACGATAAAATAATAAGGTAAGTAAAAGTGTCAATGTTATTACCTCCTCGTTAACTAATATTATTGTTCTGAAAGTCCCTTCATGCCTTGAATTCTTGTAAGGTACTATTGAACCCCTTCGGTACATTCCATTTTGATAGTTCAATTTTAGTCGTCATGTGGGCTGAAGCTTGATGACTACCATTGGGAGATGAGAGTGACAATGTTAATTCTAGGCGTTATTGTGTATTAGTACCATTGATGAGGGTGGCAAATGGTCGAAATCTACATGATTAGGCAGGGATTTGATGCATAAAAGAGGGTATCATTAAGATGTAAAGTGCAGCTAAAATAAGGTTACAAGTAACATATATATGTAAAGTATGTGTTTAAAATTGTCAAGGGACTGTATGTGAGCAGGTGAACCAATAATTGGTTGTATAAGTAATGCTTCACGGGGAAGAAACAAAGTTGATTAGTGGTGTAAAGTATGTGTTTACCATTACCAGGGGACTGTATGAAAGCAAGTGAACTAATAAATATATATTTGCATTAGTAAACATATTTATCTCATGAAATTAACTATTAAATAAATAATAAAATTAAACTAATACAAACTTCAACTGGCGTTATTACAAGTCATATGAACTTTTCTTCGTCTAAAATACTGAAATATTAAGAAATATTAATAAGTAAAACAAAAGGGCAATGTTTATATAGTAATAACTATTTTGAAGCAAACTTCTTGAGTCTAAATCGCATAAGTAGCTTTGATAAATAAAGTAATTCTTTTGTCTTGAGCATTAAAAACAAATAGACACAATTCTCTAAATTTTGGAAAAAGATATTCAGAAGCATATATCTACATCACAAGAGAAATAGTTAACAAAATCAAATAAATTTAGACTACCTCTAGTTAACTTCATATATTGGAACATTACATACTAATGTATATATTAAGCAAAAAACAACTATTATATCATAAAAATTATATTATTTTCGTCGAGTACTCGAGGTTATGGAATAAACCCTCTTAGGATAGAATGACTGACTTCATCAGAATAGTAGTACCTCATATTCTGCTAAACTTTGAACTCACTCAACGACAATAAATCACACAAAAAAGATTAGAAAAAAATGAGAGGAAGACCCTCTATTTATAGTCAAAAAAGGGTAGTATGAACAAATATTTTTTGTGTCTTATTCAAAAAATCATGACCTTTTTGAGTACTCGAGGTTATGGAATAAACCCTCTTAGGATAGAACGACTTACTTCATCAGAATAGTGGTACCTCATATTCTGCTAAACTTTGAACTCACTCAACAACAATAAATCACACAAAAAAATTTAAAATGCAAGAAGAAAAAGAAGAAGAAGAAGACCCTCTATTTATAATCAAAAAAGGGTTGTATGAACAAATGTTTTTTGTGTCTTATCCAAAAAATCATGACCTTTCTGAGAAGTCACAACACTTTGAAAAAGTCACAACTTTTTGAAAAAGTCATAATTCTTTGGAAAAGTCGGAACTAATTGAAAAAGTCACAACTCATCGAAAAATCACAACCCTTTGAAAAAAGTCACAACTTATCGGAAAAGTCACAAGTCATCGAAAAAGTTACAACCTAAGTTAGGGATATTATAGTAATTTAACATTCAAGTTAGGAGTTCATGCTTTTAAGGTAAAATATAGAAAATATATATAGATAGATAAATATAGATATAGATATGATGAAATCTAATGCGGTCTTTGAAGAGTATCATATGTGCGAAAGGAACCCTAACCCTTAGGTGATCTCTATGGAGACTTAGCAGCAGCCATGTGTGTGGGAGAGCCAAACAATAACCCTAATAAATGAACATCCTATGCTACTCAATTAACCAGAAACCAAGTTGCCCAGATTCTGACAAAAATCTAGTTGAAACGAATTCAATATTTACCTGGGGATCCTATAATTCAATTCATAATGGGGAAACGAAAAGTGTTTGCACAGGAAGAAGGATTATATCAAGCTGTAATAATTAAGTTCCCCTTTGATACACTAGAAGTGAGGGATTTGCGAACATCTTTACCTAAAAACTTGGAATCAAAGGAAACTTTTTTGTTGGTTTACTTGCTCGTAGACATATTATGCTAACTATTGATCACTATGAAGATTATGTGGTTGCTCTATAAAAATCGATAAGATTTTTGCCTTTCCATGGAGAGCAACATCTTTATAGGGCATTTCCATGAAAAATATATTTCAATTCAAGAGAAGAAACTTCAATGGCTGCAGTGTGGATTTCGTTTCCTCGATTATCACCAAATGTATTTGCCAAGAGATCCTTGTTGTCGATGGCATCTGCAGTTGGAAGGCCAATAGCTACCGACAACACAACACAACACAAGACAAGTCCTAGCACTGATAGGGTGAAGGTGATACTCGATCTTATGGACAAGCATCCTAAGAGGATGCGCCTCCAATATTTGGATGAGCAGACTGGTAAGATCAGGAGGTTTTTTAGGAATTTGTGTATGATATTTTACCTTTATATTATAACCATTTTAAGCATCAATGTCACGATGAAAATAGTTGTCAATTGATTTTGAAAATGAATCAAGATAACAATCATAAAGATGATGGAGTGGTTGGAGAGGAACAATTCAATGGGGAGAAATTCCAAGGTGATTTGCGACAATTTTTAAATGAGAAAAGGAGGACTGGCAAACATAGATCAAAGTACTGATGATAAAACTTGAGTTGCAGATGCAAATAATAATAATAATAATAATAATATTAATAATAATAATAATACAAAAAATGGTGGAAGCTATTAAAAATAATGGAGATTGAGTGGTTGATACTTATGTTCGAGATGATACTCTTAATACTACCGTTACACTAAATTGCACCTTAGCTACGGTCTCGTAGTTGAAGATCTAGGCAAGCCTAATAAGGTGTATAGCAGCGTGGAGAAAATTTGGATCGAATTTTTGAATCTGGTGGAACATGTGATCATGACTTCACTTTCAATGATAATGATAAGGGAGGCTGGACTGAGTACCAAGCAAAAAAAAAATCCAGATAGCACCAAGCTACCACAACTAGATTGCACTAACCCAACGCGCAAGGAGTAGACAGTAAATTGTGAAGATAATGTATCAAGAAAGGTTGTGTGCTTTAACACCTTTGATGCCCTAATGATCCATTTTGGTCAAGATCTCCATGCATTATCAACTCCAATTCTTCAAGTTTTTTATCGAGAAACTACTAAAATAATCAAGGACCCATAGGCCACAATGTTGAATAAAGCAAACACAATGGTCAAACCACCTATGGCCACAATCAACACCTCGGATCATGATGGTCCTTCCCCATCTTTGGAGTCGCTTGTAGAGAAAATATCCAGGTAGCAGTTAATCTCCAAAAGGAATGACAAGACTTTGGTGAAAGGTATTCCACCGATCCCTCAAGCTAATTTTACAAATGATTGGATTGTTTATATATAAGAAAAAACAACATGAAACAAATGCTTCTAGATGGACAGATTTAGTTGAGGAAGAGGAATTTGCAAGGAGTAAGTTATGTCCTCAATCACCCTTATTTGTGGCTTCTGTCTAGCCTATGCTTTGCATGAACATCTCAATGTCCAAGATAAAAAGAACGAGGGGAAGAATCGACGAGGCGAGTGTTCTCGAAGAAAGTAAGGAAATCCATCTATAGCAGTGACAATTAATAACTCTAAAAAGAACCGCCAAGGTATTGGAAAAGAGCAATGAGTCAGAAGATTTAGTTTCAAGACTTAGTCCAACTACAACTTATGATATTCACTTGGGCAGTGACATGTTTGATGGGGATGATGAGGATGATATGCTATTTATTTGATAAGGTAGCGAAAGATGGGGTCTCTCGCCTAGGAAACAAAGAAGTGGAAGCAACATAAGCAAAAAGAAAGACATATGAAAGGCAAAATAGTTGGGATGGTAAGGTCACAAAAAAAAAAATTCCAAGGCACCTATCGATGTGATTATCAAAGCAAAATTGTATGACAATTTCAACAAAAACATCAAGATCCAATAAATACTAAAAGAAAAGATGAACTATTAGGTTTTGTTAGACATATTTGACGAAGACAAGAGGAAAATAATTCAGGTTACTTTACACGGGCAAACCATCTTTTTTTAATTTCTACATATATAAAATGAAGTTTGAGGTTGATAATTGAGCTTTATTCTCAGATTTTTTTATTTTAGAGTTACTTAAGCATCCTCATTTGTAGTATCACCAAATAATGTATTATAATCTCTATGATAATCAAAGAATATATAGTTTTCTCTAGCTCTTATTTTCTTCATGATTGTTAATTAGTAGAGATTCGTTACCTCATTAGGATTAGTAAGGTAAGACCTAGTCCCCCTTGCTTGTATTTTTCTCTTTTAGGTCTTTTTTTCTTTATTAATAAAAACTAGTCCTACGCACACCTTACCTAGCGGAATCGCTTTTAAAAAAATAATGCATGAACAACGAATGTTAACTTGGCAACAGATCGTAACAAAATTCATACATAAGACATAAGAAAAGGTGTTAAAGTTTAAACATTCATAATGAAAAAAACCCATTAATCCCTACGAAGACTATGATTTATGAAGACATTAAGACACAAAATGATGGAATACACAAGACGATAATTATCAGTTTTTCTGAAAAATTAAATCATGTTGTAAAGAGGTTTTTATTTCATAGAATTCTCGGCCACAATCAGCAGAATCATGAAAAGAAAATCCACAATAAAGTTCTCTGGCATACCATGTGTTTTGTCAATGCTAAGTTGTCTTTTACTGTAATGACCTTCAAGGTAATTTTTGAAAATTTTCAGTAATTATCATTTACCCTTTTCATAGTTACCCCCGAATCATGTTTGGACAGTTTACAAAGTTGATTTTGAAATTGGATAGAAAAATTGGGATATTTTTATTGAAGCATTAGAGTTTTTGGAGACTTAAAGTTGTTAAAGTGATTTTTGACAACAATCGGAGCTACGAGTCTCGAAATGGAATTCCATTAATTCGATCAGCTCCATGATGCAGAATTTGATCTAGGTGTATTCCCGTTTTCTATTTCAAAGTCTTAATGTAGATTTGAGCCCTTGAGTTGGATGCTTTCTGAGTATCATTGTTGTTTGGTACTCACTCCCTTGTATTCTACACTTGTGTAGGTTACCCGCCCGAATTGTCTTGATCACCCCCTTCTCATCTTCATCTAAGGCTAGCTTTGGGAGTTCGTAAGGTAGCTTCTTGTCATCTCGGTAGGCATCACTTACTCTTTCATTATGTCCTTGTTTGTAATAGATACAAAGACATTTAGATTTGTATTTATTTTGAAACTATAGTAATACTAAGAGACTTGTACACGTGACACCGAGAGCATTTGAGTTATATTATGATTTCCGCATATTTATGTTGTGTGTAGTTCCTTATTTTGTTCTTACTTCTGCATTTACCTTGTCAAGTTTTGTTTAGGGTGACCTGTCTTGGTGGGAAAAGACATGTCATCACACCCGATTTTTGGGTCGTGACATTTACCACATGGTAATTAGTTTTTAGTATAAACTACTCTTTTCTTCTTAAAGTGTCTTTTTCATAATTGATTAAATTGATCTTTACATGAATAGGTATGTTTTGCCGGCTAGTGTCAAGAAATAATCTGCTTATTTCAACTAATAATTGGATTGGAACAGTTATATTTCAACTAATAATTGGATTGGAACAATTTTTCCTGTATTGTGCACCTAATAAAGAGAGAAGTCAGCATCCTTTTAACATATCTTGCATTTTTTTTTACTGAAAAAGTGCTTTATTCAATGTTTTAATTTACGGAGAACACAGAAAAGAAGTTTTGTGGTATGGTTATCACCAATGTTTCCATAATAATATATAGATCACCAATCAAAATCATAGAAAGACTAAGTTGTTAATTTTACACTTGTTTGTATTTGTTTTCAACTTCCTTTGATAGTTTTGCTATTCATACATGTAAATGTAATGATATGAATGTACACTATGGTGATTTGATGACATAAAGCATAGATCATGAACACTTTCAAATTCTAAAATCATAAAATCAAGGTGGTCAGTACATTAGACACTCATGTCGATGACATCTCCATTAGTCATCTCAACAACTAACTAATCAAGCAATCACGAATTCAAATGTTTTTGTAAGAGGGAAAGTGGTTGTGCTTGTTGTTGCGATCCACCAGAGCTTCTAAATTCTTTATTAGAAAAGAAACAAGTCAAACTGAAGGTACTACCAAAGGATAAGGTACAAAACATGATTTATGTTAGTTTGTTGGAATTATTATATTTGTTCACTTCACTTACATCTAAGCATAATAATAGGTGCAAATTCAAGGGGTTTTGAATAGTCTTACTGTTCCCAGATGTTTTGATGATCTCCTCACAAACGCAGGGACCCGGTCCTCTACAGAGTGTGTTCGTTCAGGTCTATGTGTTATACATCTGGAAAGATGTCACGTCAAAGGTTGGTGAGGTCGCCAGTGTACCACACCAATCAGAATGGACGAGGTTGTTTGTCCAACAGTCAATAACTCTTCATGGATTGATTTAATCATAAAGAAAAACAACAAATTAAGTATTCATTCAAAGAAAGATTATTCAAGTTTCAACAAATAGCAAAGGACCTCATAGACTGCTGATTTGGTTTCTGAATCTTCTGTTATTTTGATTGCTTGTATTTGTGCTTACATTGTAGGATTCGTTTCGCTTGTGTTAGAAATGTTTCAAAACATGGGTGAATCACTGTAAGAACTTAGTTGAAGGCACTTTTGTGTCTTACGTTAAAGTCTATATTAATCAGTAAGGTTTAGTATAGTGGGAATTGAAATGCATACATTGCTTTGGCTCGATGAGTAATAGTGTGTATTACTTAGAATAGAGAGTAGGAGGTTAATCTCTTGTGTGGTTGTAAACTGTGTTTTACTTTTGCTTGAGAAGATTAGTAAAAGCAGTTTGAAAATCCTGTGAGACAGGTCGTGGTTTTACTCCCTTGAGCAAGGAGGTTTCCACGTGAAGTATTGTGTGTTCTTTTGATTTTTGTATGTACTTTTGAGCATCATAAAGTGTCTGAAGAACCCGGTCCCATTGTAGTTAGTGGACACATACATTCCAACAAGTGGTATTAGAGCTGGACTTTTCTATTTGGGTAACACCAAGAAAACAAAAGATCCTAAGGAATGGCTACTCCACCAAGCCTGGAAGAAGGACAGTCCACCACCAAAACCACCTCGTTTCAATGGACAATTTTATGGATGGTGGAAGACACGCATGCATGAATACATCAATGCTGAAGATATTGAGTTGTTGTAACATCCGGCAATTTGAAATAGCTACGAAGAGGCTTAAAAATTTGAAATTTTCATTTTTGGAAAGAATTTTGAAAATCTGGAAAAATGGCTAAGTATGAGAAAAAGGTGAGTTTTTGGCCAACTTTGAGCCGTCATAACTTCTAGCTCAGGATGATTTAGGTGTAGTTCCAGTTATGGTTGCAAATTTCATGGAATGATCTTTCCAACGCCACCGAGTTTGCTCGATTCCGAGTTCGTATGAGTGAGATATACCCTTTGGAAGTTGGGCAGTTGGAAGGGGAATCCGTCCGGAAATTTTAAGGGCATTTTGGTCTTTTCACTAACCAATTCTTTTGGTTATATTGTTGTGTTAGACTGATTTTTGATCAGTTCTTTCCCATTTTAAAGAGTGAGAGTGAGGGTTTTGAGTGAAGAGGAGAAGAAGAGGAGAAGAAGAGAAGAAAGAGGAGATCAAGGAGTTTCCGTCAAAGATCGTCGTGGAAATCGTCGGGGGTGATCCCTACTAGGTATGTGAGTTCATAGTGTGGGTTGATGCTTTCCCCCACACACCAAGCTCCTTTTATTATTGAGAAAAGATTGATGGGGTTGTTGAAATTGTTGGTTTGTGTTGTTGAAGTTGTTGGTTGTGTTGTTGGAAGTTCTTGTTGGTTTAGTACATGATTTGATTGTGTTTTTGAGTTGAATCTCTTGTATGTTGAGGGATTTTATGATCCTTAGTGGTTGGGTTTGAAACCTTTGAAGTTAGGGTGGCTTAGAGTTGAAGAAAAGAAGGAGAGAAGTCGAAGTTGTCGGGGAAAAGGGGTGGCGCGTCGCGCCTTGCAGAGTGCCCCAAGAAGTGCTCTGAACTTCACCCCTTGGGGCGCCGCACCCTGCAGAGAACCTCAGCTGGCCCTCTGAACTTTGAGGGCTGGCGCTCCGCGCCTTGCAGAGCGCCAAGGACGCCAAGTTCTCCCTTTTATTCCCCACTCTTCCATGCATGTTCCATGGTATTGTACCAATGTTTCATAGTTGTTTCCGATACTACAAGGTACGTTTAAACATCAAGAACTCCTCCATATCATGTGATCAAACACCTTGAATTCATAATCCAATTCAAGGAGAGTTGGTTTCCAAGTCAAGTGAAGTTAGAAGTCAAGGGAAGTCAAGAGTTAAGCTTAGAAGTTAAGCAAGTCTTTAAAGCTTTTCAAGAGTCGTTATTGAACATTTTAACTTCATTTCAAGTTTCAAGTCAAGTAAAGAGTTTAGAGTTTCAAGTTAAGTAAAGAGTTTAGAGTTTCAAGAGCATAAAGTCGAGTCCATTTCTCCAAAGTTATTAGGGAACTATGTACTTCCCAAAGAAGTTTCTAAATGTTTTTACATTTAAGTAAGAAAGAACCATGTTTTCCAAAAGATTCTTTGGGCTAAGTTTTGAGTAATCATCTCAATCAAAGAAAGATGTGTTTAAAGACACTTATGAGCCAAAGTATTTTCGGGAGTAGTATTGAGCACCGAATTGGGGACACGAGTTCATATTAACTCAACTCTCCATAAGAATCATGCGCCAACATGGGACTTGACGTATCATTCTTTTTAGATGATTACGTAAGATTAGGCTAGTGGATCCACTAAGCAAAAGTAAGGTCCTATATCACGGCAAGGTATAGGATGGTCCTTGGGCAACGTGAGGTAAAACGTTGTATCATCACTAGGGCTCATAATGGTGATTGTCGGTTAAAGAACCTCCCACAAAAGCTATATTACTTTTATATAAGTAAAGTTGAGTTTGTTATCGTTTTATCCTTAATGAACTAAGTTGTTTACATTGTTTTACAAGCTTTATATGTATTGCATGTGCCTTATTGCTTTACATTAAGTTCAGTTATACTTGAGTCGTACAGAGCCAAGGTAAGTTCTCTTTTGTATCCCTTTCAAGCTTAAGTTGTGAGTTAGCTTTCCAGCTCGCATACTCGTACATTCCATGTACTGATGCCAGTTGGCCTGCATCATTTTATGATGCAGACGCAGGTACCCAGGATCAGCATCCAGTACGCCTTTGATCCAGCTGAGCACTCCAGAGTCAGTGGTGAGCCTCTTTGCTTTCCGGAGGACTCGGATATTTTGTGTTCCTAGTTTTGTTTTATTAGGATGTTGCGGGGTCTGTCCCAACATCCATCTCAGTATTTTAGAGGTTTCATAGACAGTCAGTTAGTTAGTATTGAGTCTCTTATCTATGTATATATGTAAATATTCCATTTTGAGACACGAGTTGCCTTTTGGCATGTTATGCATCAGTTAAGTTATTTCTTAACCTTGCATGGTATTGAGCTATTCTGTTGAGTTAGTTTTCCGCTGAGTTAAGAAAGCCAGGCCAAGGGTTCGCTTAGGGCCAGAAATGGTCTCTGGGTGCTGGTCCCGCCCAGGGTGTAGGCTCGGGGCGTGACAGTTGTGGGATGTGATTCTTGACGAACCATACATTCCCACTAAAGATGTAGGGGATGGAGACCTCACCAAGGTGATTCCCAAAACCAGACGGGAATACAATGAAGCTGACAAAAAGAATATAGAGAAGAACTATAATGCGAAGAAGTTGCTGGTATGTGGGATTGGCCCAGATGAGTACAATAGAATCTCTGCTTGCGAGACGGCTAAAGAAATATGGGACTGTCTCAAAACAGCTCATGAAGGAACAACCCAAGTAAAGGAGTCCAAGGTAGATATGCTAACGACATAATATGAGAATTTTAGTATGAAGGAAGGTAAAACCATTCACGAGATGCACACAACATTCACTTCCATTACAAACGAACGAAGATGTCTTGGTGAGCCTATTCACTCAACCAAACAAGTTCTAAAAATTCTCAGGGTGCTTCCTAAGTCACGAGAGATCAAAGTGAATACTATCACGAAAGCAAGAGATCTGAAGGTACTAACCATGGATGATCTAATCAGAAACATTCAAACATATGAGCTGGCAAGCTGTAAAGGAAGAAAAGAAGGAGAAATCAGTAGCTTTGAAGATGTCTATGAATGATGGGTCAGAAGAGAAGGACGAGATGGCATACCTCACTAGAAGGTTCTAGAATATAATCAAGAATGTTATACTTTAGGTGTTTTGATGATCCTCACAAATGCAGGGACCTGGTCCCTGGTAGAGTGCTCTCGTCCAGATCCAAATGGGGTACAGCTGTAAAGTTGTCACGTCAGGTGGTAGGTGAAAAGTGTAGTGTACTGCACCAATAGGAAGAGAGGACGATATTGTCTGTTTCAATGGCTCACAAATGCAGGGACTTGGTCCCTGGCAGAGTTCTCTCCATCAGATGCATAATGGGGTACACCTGTAAAGATAGTCTCTCATCCGAATCCTCCAGTGTCTATAGACCTCTTCTTTTTTATGGTCAGTTCTATAGACACTGGAGGATTCGGATGAGAGACTATCTAGCGGCTGAGGTCATTGAAGTGTGGGACATGATATGTGAAGGTCCTTATGTGCCAACCATGGAGGTTAAGGTTGGAGAGATCACAAGAGTCATTCCCAAAACTAGAAAACAGTATAATGACTGACAACAAACTAGTTCAGAAAAATCACAAAGCCAGGAAGCTACCTATGTATGGCATTGGAGTTAACGAATACGATCTGATCTCCTCGTGCGAATCAGCTAAAGAAATCTGGGATTTGCTGAGAACAACTTATGAAGGCAATGAGGAAACAAGGAAATCTAAGCTAGATTTTTTACTACTTAGTTCGGAAGTTTCACCATGAAAGAAGGTGAACGCATTCATGAAATACGCACCAGATTCTCCACCATTACAAATGAGTTTACCTTCCTTTAAGAACCAATCCCTGTGTGTAAGCAAGTCTCCAAGATACTGGAAATTCTCCCCAGATCTTGCACTAATGATTTTGTGACTGGCAATGACACAAGGGAATCTGAAGTAGTGACTTTGTGTAACTTATTTGAGCATCTTCAAGTTCATGAGATGCATAGAAAAGGGAAGGATCTCATTCTCAAGGGTGAAGACATGAGGGCAGATCTGACTAATGATGTTGATCAGAAGAAAGAAAATCATGACAAGTCTACCAGCTCAAGTGAAGTGTGTCATAACTGTGATCAACCAGGTCACTCCATTGGAAACTGTCCTATGTACAAGGCTGACCACAGAGAATATGTCAAGACTGAAAAGGGTAAAGACGAAGAAAGGGACCAGATCTGTCCCAAGATAAGTAAAAGAGAAGTTTTTTTCCAGACGGTGAAGAAGGATCTGGCTGCATGGGAAAATTCCTCAAGTGATTTAGATGATTCTGAACAATTAGATGATGCTTTCATGGCCAATTTAGATGAGGAAGATATTTATGAAAAGGTAACTCTATCATATTTCAAGCAAAACTTGAATATCTTTTCTACTAGTAAATTGAGAAAGATAGTTGTTATATTACTTGATTTGATAAGTGAGCTGACAACTAAGAAGGATCTCGTGAACAATAGTCTAGACATCTCTCATGATGGAAAAATTGCTTTAGTGGCCCAAATATCTGATATTGAAAGTCAAATGGTTGTTCTAGAAGCTGAAAATCTAGAACTGAAGGAAAAGATAAAAAGGGCGACTACGATAGTTTTTAAAGGAAAGAACAAGGCCAGCAACTTGCAACTGGAGCTTGGAAATAAGTTGCACAATACTGAAATGAAGATGAAATTGGCTTTAGAAAGAAATCTTGTGTTAGAGAGGGACCTGGTCCGTTTAAAAGAGGAACTGGACAAGTCCCTCAAATGGACCAATTCCTCTAAGATTCTTACAAATCTAATTGGTCAAGGCAACAACAGTAGAAGAGGGCTAGGTTGTGACAAGATAAATTCCTCAAATAATCCTCATAGCAAAAATGTTTCTGATGCTGATACTCTGTTGTGTGTGCATTGTGGCCGGGATGGACATCTTAAGAAAGATTGTTTGATTTTGAAAAGATATGAAGAAATTTCGTCAAACTATTCCAAACAAAGGAATAGACTGAAGAAGGGACCTGGTCCTGCTTCTGGTCCCGAGTTGAAGAAAACCAGCATGCCTTACTAGACAAAAGATTTTCTTATCACTCTGTTATCTGATTACTAGGAACTCCATCTCAAATGGGTTCCCAAGGCTAATAAGTGATTTGCTATGCGAGTGAGAGGAGGGAGCATCAGTCAGCGTTGGTTTATGAATAGTGGATGCACAAAACTTCCTCTCTCTCAAGGTACTTCAAGGTGGGGGTGTCTCTTTTGGTAATGGCAAGAAATGGTACATTCTTGGTATAGGCAGAACTTGTAAGTCTGTGGAACACTCTTTTGAAGTTGTGTACTATGTCAATGAGTTGAAGTACATTCTTTCAAGTGTTTAAAAAATCTTTGATGAACAAAATGAAGTTAAGTGCTTGTCAGAAAAATGTGTTTTCACAAACTTGTTCTCTCTCAGGTGATGATCTTGACAGAAAAGAGATGCAAGAACATGTATATTATTGATCTGAACACTGCTCAGAGTAACAGGCTCACTTTTCTTTGTGGTCAAGGTGAGAATACTGATCAATGACTCAGGAGACTCGGCCATGTGAGGGCTCCTCTGCTTAACAAACTTGTGTCAAGGGACCTGGTCCTCGGTCTACTCAAAATAAAATTTGCAGATGACAAAGTATGTGATGCTTGTGTTAAAGAGAAGCAGGTCAAATCATCCTTCAGGTGGAATAAGCTGGCTTTTAATCGTTTAAACAATTTTCGGGCTGAAGTGATGAATACTACATGTTTTGTGACCAAAATGATGATATTGAAAAGTTTAATCTCAATATTGATGAAAGAATAGTTGTGGTATACTCTTCCTCCTGCAAGGCTTATTGGGTGTATAAAAAGGTGGTCATGTGATTTTTGACGAGTCTGGAAGAATTGGGAAGTTGCAAAAGAAAGAAGATTCTGAGATGGAAGGGTTGCTTCAGATTCAGAGAGACAGTCTAAATAGTGAGCCTGCTGAAAAACATTCTCTTCATGAATCTAGCAATCTCAAGGAAGCTAATGCAAATTATTAACCTGATGAGAGACCCAGTCCTTAGACAGTGCTGAACAAAGATAATGCAGTTCAAACTGATAATGTGAATTTTGAAGGTGAGAATGAAGAAGCTGATCAAGCTCAGTTGAAAGAAGCATAGTATGACATTCGGTTCCCCAACAAACTGATAGGTTGTCCAAATTCCTCCTCAACAATGGCTTCAAAAGAGGTAAAATTGACAAAAACCCCTTTTGAAATCACTTGGAAAGGAATTGATGATTATTCAAGTACATATTGATGATGTCATCTTTGAAGCAACCCTTGAGGTGTTGTGTGAAGAGTTTGTTGTACTCATGAATAGTGAGTTTTGAAGTGAGCAAAATAGAAGAATTAAATTTCTTCTTGGATCTATAGATCAAGCAAACCTCTAAAGGTATCCTCGGGTGTTAAGGAAAGTACATCAATGAGCTACTCAAATGGCTTAACATTCTTGAAGTCAAGACAATGATAAAGAAGGGTAATGTCATCATGAAGTTTTGCAAAATGGAAGATCAAGTGGATGACATCTTCACTAAAGCCCTAAGCTAGGACCAGTTGTATACTCTCATAGGAACTTTGCTACAGGGAAGAAGATAGCACAACGTTTAGGGCAATTGATGTCTGATCAAAGACATGGACCTGGTACTAGTTCAGAGAAGCTGCTGAAAAAGTTTCATGTTATGGATACCTAGACAATTTATACTCTCATGGGCACTAACTTGAAGCTGGATGTTGATGAACCTAGTTCAAAGACTCCATTTTTGTACAAAGGAATCGCATTTGAGGGTTGCTAAGAGAATCCAAAGACACTTGAAGAAAACAGGGACCTGGTTATATTATGTCCATCGGGAGACTTTTTGATCTGAAGGAACATGTGATGCTGATTATGCTGGGTATTCAGTTGATGAAAAGAGTACCTCAGGAGTGGCTTATGTTATAGGCTGATCTCTCACTCATAGGGAACTAAATGGCAAGATTAAGTTGCTTTTTCAACAACTGAGGTGAAGAATGTATCAAGTGCAGCTTGATGTGCTCAACTCTTGTAGACCAAGCAACATCTTGAAACTCCTAGTAGACCTGGTTGAGATAATCAATCTAATGTTGGGAATGCTGAAACCTTCTTGAATGGATCCTACCTGAAGCAATCAACTCTCTCATGACTATGCAAAGGGAGCAGGTATCCTTGCTTTTCAGTTATGTATATTTTAGCAAATTCACTTTCATACCTTTTGTAGATATACACACATGGAAAAAGGGCTGAAGGAAAAGGGAGGTCAGGATAGATCTAGGCAATCACATTCAAACTACAGAGAGGGACCTGGTCCTTTCTCGAAGGTTAGCACTCTTAACATTGCAGTTTGAATTATGTATGAGAACCGTTGCATTTGCCACATTCCTGTCATTCAGGTATCTGACCGTTGTCCCATCATTTGAATACCAAAATGACACCTTCTTCTACATAATACACTATTTCACTTTCTTTATATTCTATATTTCTTTTCAAATCCCCTTCCAAAATCAGAAATTTTTAAAACCCTCTTTTCTCTTCTCTCAAAAACACTTCGAATGGTTAAACCCCTTGCTCTTACTAGAGAATTTTCTAATGAAGATGTTTTTAAGTGTGAAGAGGGACAAGGTCCAACAAGCAAAAAAAAGAAGGTGGAAAAGATGATGTTCAAAAAGGAAGAGGTTGATATTCTGAGAACTCAAAGTTTTCTTAATAGGAGGGTGTCTGACCTTATAAAAATGAAAAAAAAATGAAATGGTTCCTCAGTTATTGATCTATTCATCTCGGAGGCCTTGAGTAAGTTTGATTTCATCAATATTTCTGTCATGAGAAACTCAAGCTTGCGTTGGAAGCTATGATAGTTGTTATTGCTAACAGGGATACTGAAATGGGTTGCCTGAAGGCTCAGCTTCTGAAATAGCACTATCAGAGGGACCAGGTTGAAAATTTTAAAAAAAAAAACTGGCAGCCCTGAAGGTTCAACATGAAGGCTGGGCAGCAAAGAATGTGACCTTCGAAAGAGTCTTCTGAAAATACAAGGCTAAGGGATATGCTCTACTAATTCTATTCTTTCAATCCATTGCTCCTAAGTCATTCCCTCTCTTCCTAAACTCCCATGTCACTCCTCCTCGTTTTCTATCGAAACTTAGTGGGCATTGTCTTGGTTCTTATTCGTAATAATATGTGCAATGCTTTGATTGCTGATCTTTTGTTTATGAATGAAAAATATTCCTTGTTTCTACTGACTTGTCTCATTACTTTATGCATTTTTACTCATGCTCAGTGTTGCCCAAGTGGCCATGAATTATCTTGAACTTCATTTCTGTCAATTTGGTTTACTACTTTAACCTTTTTTTTATGATGTCAAAAGAGGGAAAATTGTTAAGGTATAAGATCAATGATGTTAGCTACTTTGAAGAAGACATAGTCATGCCGATAGGGGGAATAAATTCTAGCTACTTGAAAAGGACATGGTCATGCCGATAGGAGGAATAAATGCTAGCTACTTGAAGTGGACATGGTCATGCCGATAGGGGGAAGAAGTTGTTTGTCATTACCAAAAAGGGGGAAAATACTATTTTGATATTTTGATGATTTGACAAACTTCTGGGATGATGAAACTCCAGTTACCTGAAGAGTCTTGTTGATAGGGGAACTGGCAAATAAATTTGTTATCATCAAAAAGGGGGAAAATGTTAGTTTGGAGCTAATATTAAGTTTTTATGATTTAACAAACTTAGGGATATAACAAGGAACCAAATCATTGTTATTGAGACTGCTGGCAAGGGAAATGAATGAATAAACTCAGTGTGCGGAATTTTTGTGTGTCATTATCAAAAAGGGGGAAAATATTATATTCTAGGTGTTTTGATGATCCTCACATATACAGGGACCTGGTCCTTGGCAGAGTGCTCTCATCCAGATGCAAATAGGGTACAGCTATAAAGTTGTCACGCCAAGTGGTATGTGAAAAGTGTAGTGTACTGCACCAATAGGAAGAGCGAACGAGATTGTTTGTTTCAGTGGCTCACAAATGCAGGGACTTGGTCCCTGGCAAAGTTCTCTCCATTAGATGTATAATGGGGTACAACTGTAAAGTTGACCTAGTCAGTGGTTGGTGAGGCACCAGCGTACTGAACCAATCAAAATAGATGAGGGTGTTTGTCCAACGGGTATAACTCTTTATGGTTGATATTTTCAACATGACAAACACCATATTAAATTCATTTATTCAAAGGAGGAAGTGAGCCAGCAAGCCTTTCAAGAACTCACAAAGAACATTGTAAGGGAACTGGTCCCTGCAAGATTGCTTACATGAAAAGGTGACAAGACAACTGTCAGAAAAACTGTCACCTCTGATGTGGCAGGTGCACAGCTTTTCTAAACAGCAGGCCTTCAGCCAATAGGGTTGTCTCAACGAGTTTGTGTTGATTTTATATAGTCTCTTCTCAAAAACACAACTCAAGATTTGGCAAACAAAAACTCACAAGCTTAAAAGAGAAGGCCGTCTTCAATGAAAAACTCAAGCACAAGAACACATACAACAAGGATGTGATCAACAGAAGAAGTGCTTTTTGTACCTATTGATGTTCTTGATTGTTTGTATTTGCGCTTAACTTGTAGGATTCGTTTCACTCTTGTTAGAAACGTTTCTAAACTTTGTTTGAGTCTTGTAAGAACATAGTTAGGGGTAACTTTGTGTCTTACGGTCAAAAGTCTATATTAATCAGTGAGGGTTATTATAGTTGGCAATGGATGCATTGCTTAGGCTCATTTAAGTAATAGGTTGTATTACTTAGTGTGGAGATTAGTAAGTTAATCTCATGTTGTAAATTGTGTTTTACTTTTGCTTGAGAAGATTAGTAAAAACAGTTTGAAAAGTCTTTTGAGATAGGTCTTGGTTTTACTCCCTTGATCACGGAGGTTTCCACGTAAAACTCTTATGCCTGTTTTACTTTGTGCTATTCATTTTTTGCACTTTATTCTGTCGGGGACCTGGTCCTGTGAACATTGGTGGACGTGTACATTCCATCCAAGAAGCATGGAGGGTTTCAAAAGAAAGGATCTACCAGCAAAGCAGGAAATGCAAATGATATTTGCCATAAATGTGGGAAGCCTGGGCATTTCATAAGAGACTGTCAAAGTCAGAAGCAGGAAACTCAGGACTTCAAACCTCGTAGGAGGGACCAGGTCCTAGATTATGCCAAATGAAAGGCTCATGCTGATCAAGAAGTGAAGAAAGCCTTTGTTGTCTGGGAAATGGATACAGTGAATCCGAGGAAGAAGAAGACAGTCGCGAAGATGTATCAATGATGGTTGTCAAAGATGATGAAACCGTATTCAACTCCATTTTCTCACTAATGGAAACGTCTGATGATGAAGAGAATCAGGATGAGGTAACCCTTTTTTATCTCAAAAGTGACCTAGATACTTTATCCATTAAAATATTGAGAAAACTTGTTGCTGTACTAATTGACTCAGCAGATGAATTAACCACTGATAATTTGATGATAAGTGAAAAATTGAGTCTGTGCGAGGATGAAAACGCAACCCATAACTCTCAAATGTTTGAAATGAGTGTTAGGATAAGTATTCTAGAGACTGAGAGTTTGCAGCCCAACGAGGGACCTGATTCCTCTGAGGGTGGGAAATGAAAACTTGGTAACTTTGAGGTTGAGTTAGAAGAGAATTGAAGGCTTCTGAGTCTATGTTAGATGCCTCCCTTGAAAAGAACTCCCAATTAGTGAAGGATCTAAGTAAGAAACAAAAAAAAGAGCTAAACCATTCCCTCAAATGGACTGATTCGTCTAAGATCCTTTCATACTTAGCTAATCAGAAGTTCAACAGCAAAAAGGGCTTAGGTTGTAGATTGATAGAACCTCCTTACAATCCTCATAGTAAATATGTCTCTGTTTCTGACAATCTTTTGTGTACCCATTGTGGAAGAAATGGTCATCTGAAAGAGAAATGTGAGTCTCTAAAAAGAGTAAAAGAAAGGCAAGAGAACTTGTTCAAATCGAAAAAGGGAAGTGTAGAAATGAAAAAGGTACCTAGTCGCAGCTACCATTTTATCAAGAATACTTTGCCCCCATGGACAGGAAGGTTTCTTATTAAACCTTTTGACATTTTTTGGGAACTCCATCTCAAGTGGGTTCCTAAGTCTAATAAGTGATTCTTTTGTGGAAGAGAGGAAGCAGACAGTTCTGATACATGGACAGTGGATGCTCAAGGCATATGACTGGAGACACTCAAAACTTCCTTTCTTTGGAACCACACCAGGGCGGTGGTGTGTCATTTGGTGATGGGAAAAAGGGTCTCATTCTAGGAATCGGGAAAATAGGAAGATTAGCAAAACATTCCATAGACAATGTTCATTACATAAATGGTTTGAAATACAATATGTTAAGTGTATCTCAAATCTGTGATAAGGGAAATGAAGTTACATAACTGTGTAACTAACAAAATTGTTATATCTGCCAAAAGAGTCAAAAATATGTATGTTGCAGATCTTGACTCAATAGAAGGGGACAGTCTCACTTGTCTAAGTGCTCAGACTGGCAATGCTAATCTATGGCATAGACGGTTGGGACATGTGAGCTCGTCCTTGCTAAACAAGCTTGTCGCAGGGGACCTAGTTCGAGGATTGCCAAAGTTGAAGTTTTCTGACAACAAAGTGTGTGATGCCTGTGTAAGAGGGATACAAACTAGATCATTCTTCAAGCCCAAGAAAGGTGTAAGCACAACCAGACCTCTAGAACTTCTCCACATGGATTTATGTGGACCTATCAGAATATAAAGCAGAGGAGGCAAGAAGTACATTCTGGTAATTGTTGATGATTTCTCTAGATTCACCTTGAGCATGTTTTTGTGGACCAAGGATGAGACAACTGAACTACTGATCACTTTTGCAAAAGCAATTCAACTGAAGGTTAGTTGTAAGATTGCAAGCATCAGATCAGACCATGGCATAGAGTTTGAAAACACTCAAATTGAAGGCTTTTGTGCTAAAAATGGAATTCATCACAACTTTTCTAGAACAAGAACTCCTCAGAAACATGAGGTTGTGGAAAGGAAGAACATGACCTTGGTGGATATTGCTAGAACCATGTTGATTGACTCAGGACTTGAAATGATCTTCTAGGCAGAAGCAGTCAACACAACTTGCTATGTTACAAACAAATGTCTGATCAGGTTAGTAATCAAGAAAACTACATATGAGTTGTTGAATGGCAGAAACCTTCAATTGCTCATTTGAAGCCCTTTGGTTGTAAATGCTTTGTATTGAACAATGGAAAGGATGATCTGGGCATGTTTGATGCCAGGAGTTATGAAATGATGTTCGTTGGGTACTCCTCTACCAGCAAGGCTTACAGAGTTTTCAATAAAAGAACTTTGTGTGTTGAAGAAAGTATGCATGTGATATTTGATGAATCTGATGAAAAAAACAAAGCTGAACAAAATGAAGACACTGAATTAGAGGAACAGTTGGAGAGTCAACAAGACAGGGTGATCCAAACTTCGGTAATGAACATGTATCCAAGGAACGAAATAGCATAGAACCCACGGAGGAACCTGGTCCCTCTAGTACTGCTTAGGAGGAAGACTCTCGCAACAAAGAACCTGAAAAAGATGAATCAACTTCTGATCTTGAAGAAAAGATAACTAGAAAGTCAGGATGGAACATCAATCTTCTCATCCTTTGGACAATCTTGTCTCTCCACTTGACTCTGGAATACAAACTAGATATAAAACAAGAAATCTAGTGGCGTATTCAGCCTTCATGTCCTCCATTGAACCCAAGAACATCAAGGAAGCTTTAAAAGATGTTGATTGGGTGACATCAATTTAGGAAGAACTTCATCAGTTTGAGAGAAGCAAAGTGTGGCACCTAGTCCCCAAACCTCTCAATAGAACTATTATTGGGACTAGATGGGTTTTCAAAAACAAACTTGATGAGCATGGTACAATCACCAGAAACAAGTCAAGACTAGTGGTACAAGGGTATAATCAAGAGGAAGGAATTGACTATGATGAGACCTTTGCACCTATAGCCAGAAGTTATTCCAAATGAATGTCAAGAGTGCCTTCCTGAATGGGTATTTGAAAAAGGAGGTGTATGTCAAGCAACCTCCAGGTTTTGAAGATCTTGATCTCCCAAACCATGTGTTAAAGCTGGACAAAGCTTTGTATGGTCTAAAGCAAGCTCCCAGAGCTTGGTATGACCGCCTGTCAAAATTCCTGCTTGCAAACGGGTTCAAGAGAGGTAAAATTGATAATACTCTATTCCTAAAATCAAGAAATAAGGAGTTGTTGATTGTGCATGTATATGTAGATGACATCATATTTGGAGCTACCTCAGATTCACTGTGCAAAGAGTTTGCAGATTTGATGAGTAGTGAATTTGAAATGAGCATGATGGGGGAGCTTACATTCTTCTTGGGGTTGCAAATCAAACAGTTCCCTCAGGGTACATCAATATTCCAAGAGAAGTACATAAAAGAATTGCTCAAACAGTTCAACATGCTTAAGGCAAAAGTTCTTGACACTCCCATGAGCACAAGTGTCAAACTTGACATGGATGAAGAACGGATTGATGTTAATCATACCATGTACAGGGGAATCATTGGGTCACTTCTCTACCTCACTGCAAGTAGGCCTGACATAGTCTTCAGTATAGGAATGTGATTCAGGTTCCAAGCAGCACCAAAGGAATCACACTTGAAGGCAGCCAAGCGAATACTGAGATACTTGAAGGGAACACAAGACATGGTCCTCTTCTACCCTTCTGGTGACTCATTTGATCTAATTGGTTATGCTGATTCTAACTATGCAGGTTTTCTTGTTGATCGAAATAGCACTTCAGGCATGGCACATTTCATAGGAGCATCATTTATTTCATGGGGCACCAAGAAGCAAAATTTAGTAGCCTTATCTACAGCAGAAGCAAAATATGTGGCTTCTGCATCTTGTTGTGCTCAGCTCTTATGGATTAAGCAGCAGCTCGAAGACTTTGGCGTTCTCACAGACACTATTCCCCTCATATGCGACAACACAAGTGCAATGAACATGGCCAAGAATCCTGTTCAGCATAAGAGGATTAAACATATAGATGTGAGGCATCAATTTCTAAGGAATAATGTTGAGAAGAAAAATTTAGTGATGAAATTTTGCAAGACAGAAGACCAGGTGGCTGATATCTTCACAAAGCCATTGAGCAAATAAAATTTCATTAAGAACAAACTGAAGCTGGGGATGCACAAAGTCACCTGATTTCATAACAAGCTTGCATGAAATCTCCCTTTATGACTATGTTAAGGAGGGCATGTATCAATACAGGTTGTATTGCTTATCGTTTGAGAATTCACATCTGGTACCATACTGCAGGTATACACTCATGGCATTTTGGCTAGAGGGAAGATATAATCATATAGGTAGGGCTATCTATAGAAAGGGACCTGGTCCCCCAAAGGTTAGTATCACTTATGCTACACAGTTTTCTGTTAACGGTCACTGCCACGTGTCCTTCCTCATTCATTGTGTCAGTTTCAGACGTCCATTCACTTTAAATCCAAGCATCGCTACTGTTCAGGGACCCGATACCCTTTTTAGATACAATCTCTTGAGTGAATCCAAACATCCTAAATTCTTCCTAATTTTTCTTTGAACTCACTCTTCACTCCTCAAATCCCTCTCCTCTCGCAACAAAATGGCTAACTCTTCTTCGTCCTCGAAACTCCCTATCTCCCAAGAAATTGAAAATCCCAATTCATTCAATTTGTCAATTCCTCCCCAGAAGAATATCCGTCCACACTAGTCTGTGGGGTTGGTGAGACTGCCGAATCTAGCACACCCCACACTGAAGTGGTGGCATCTCCTGCACTCTAATTTGGGGAAGTCTTACCATATTCACCCACTTTAGTTCTATCCGATAAGAAATCCCCAAATTCCGAGGCCTAGTCAGTTGTGAATCCTACTCTTGAAACACCCACTGAACAATTAGAAGTGGTGTCTAGGGCTGTGCCATCTACCATGTCTGAGCGGCTATTCAAAGGGGATTTGCCTGAGGGCAAGAGTCCAGAGTCCAATATTTTAGCAGCAATGATGAGTCCAGAATTTGGACTTATTTAGGGCTTCATTTTAATAGAATTAGTGTCCTCAAATGCATATTTTGTCTCAATAACTGATGTAAATCCTTAAGTTTTAGGTATTTGGATTTTGAGGCAAAGCATGGACACTACTTGGCAAAAAGGAACAAAACGGCTGAAAAGACAAAGAAAAGAAGGCCTAAGGATCACCTAATGCATTAGGAGAATCACTGAATGGCCTTAACCTCGCCCAAATTTCCAGTGTGCTGCGCCCTGAAGGAAAAGATCAAGTCGGCAGTGAAAAGGAGCAGTCGGTGCATCGCCAAACAGTTTCGCGAAGCAGTATTATATCACCCAATGATCCAGAACGTGAAGATGTTGAAGGCAATAGCTAAAAGGCGATGAAGCAGACCAAAGGGAGGATCATCGAGTGCATCGGCAATACCGACTAATTGCGCTGAGTGATCCTTTGCAGCACATCTTTTGACAACTATAAATACTAGTTTGAATTTTTATCTTGGTATGCAATTTCGGAGACAACATTTTATTTTCTAAGTTTTCAAGTAGAGAACATTTTGCGTAGCTTTTGAAGATTTGAAGACTTACAATTCCAAGAAATTGGAAGTGGGTGTTGAATATTCTTCATCTTAGACTCGATTGAAGTGAATATAAATCATCCCCAATTGATGTTACTTCGATTTGGTATCATTTTCTTCCTTTTTTCTATGTCTAGCTAAAACCCCAATTCTCGGGGTGTGATTTTGTAAATATGGGTTAAATTTCCTGTTGGGTATTGCTTATTGTTAGTCTATTTGTTGTTTAAATGTGATTTCGTTTAGTAGTTGTGTTTGAACTTAATGGGATTGTAGTTGTAAATACAATTTCATCTTAGTGTTTTTGGCTTGCTCGAGCGAGAGGTTTTAAAACTAAGACTACTAAATCGATAGCCAGTGGTTATTGGGTCGTCGTGGGTTCAACTTGAGAGAGTGAATCCTAGGCCTTTTCCCACACATTCACCTCGAGAGATTGAATGGGCTAAGGCGGAGGTTGTGCTTAAAAGAGGTAACTCGGTGTTCGAGAGAAATCGAGTTAATTCGGGGTAAGTTGCTCGAGAGAGAATTTACCCCACTAAAGTCTATCCTAGTTACAAATGTTCAGCAATTGACTATCAATAACATTTACCCGATTGTGTAGTTTATCCCATATTCTTATCACATCCCAAGAATTTTGTCTCCCTAATTCGCATCTTCTTATTTATATGTTTTGTTCATTAATTGAATACAAGCCCCTCATTGATAATTGACATTCGTGTCAACCCCCCTTAATTTATTATGTTTTTACTCGATAATGTTTTTATCTATGGTTAACTCTAGCATATTCACGCTTAACTCTTAATTCTCAAAAACTGCTCCCTTGGGACTCGACCCCGACCCATTCGGTTGGGTTATATTATTATTGTACGATCGTAGACACTTGAATTGGAAGTTGTGTCTTGATTACAAAAACATCAAGCAACAGAAGAATTGGTGGTCGTACAAAGTTTGGCCTCCCTAGAGGAGATGCTCAACCAACTCTGTTGGAACAAGTGTTGAGATCGCCGGAACAGGTCCCTCACAGTACTCAACCTGTGTTCAACCAAACTCCTAAGTCATTCGATGTTCACAGTAAGAAAGAATAGGAAAAAGAATCACCCTTGCTGTGGCGTAGAAAAGGGGTTCGAGGTGCTAACGCCTCGACAATGGCTGTCCCAGATCTATAAGCAGTTGATGTTGTCCCTGAGAATAAACTCGACAATGAGCCTGTTGAGTCTGAACGAGGAAGGAAAATAAAGGGCAAGGGGAAGATGGTAGAGTCTCACACCAAAGGAGACAAGAAAAGATATGCTCTCTAGAGGAGAGGTTCAAAAGATGATGGGAAGTGCCATAGGAGCAAATGAAATCCAAACAGAAAGAAACAGGAAAAGAGGAAGGGATGGTCATGTGCCTGAGGAACCTACCTCAACACCTCTACCTATAGGGTTGAGTGAGAAAGAATTTGATGGTATTGTTATACCTGTGTCTAAAAGAAAGAAGGAAGCATAGGTTGAACAGGTTAAATCTAAAGAGGGTCATAAGTAAGTAAAGAAATCACCGGTGAAGAAGGAGATTAAAAGGGGTCCTGTGAAATCAAAACCAGTAAAGGGACCAGGTCCCCTAGTTCAGAAGCCAGCGGAGGAAAAGGTGTTGACCAGGGAAGAGTGCATTGCAGAAATGGAGAAACAAAAGGTGCTGAATGGAAGAGTTTTCGATCCTGAAATACTTATAGAATTTGGTGTCTACTCTCTTTGATTCTGTTTCTCTGCAAAGTTGGTGTCTACTCTCTTTGATTCTGTTTCTCTGCAAAGTTGGGATCACCTGTTTGAAGCCCCAGCACCTTACTTGCATGAACCTGAGGTGTGTGATTTTTACTATAAGATGGAACTTCTAAGTGATGGGGGGGTTAGGACAATTGTTAAGAGGGTCCAAATATCTCTGAATGAAGAAATGTTGGGCATCATTCTGGGTGTACCTGTGGAAGGGATCCGGTCCTGAAGGCTGCAAACCTTCCAGTGAGTTTGCTTAACATGCCACAAAGCGTGGGGACATCAAACGACCAGGCCTGCCTAAGAAATTTCTCAGAGGAGAGTACCAGTTAATGTTTGAGTTTATCAACAAGGTTTTGGTACCAAGGACTGAGAAGAGAATTGTAGCATCTACTGCTAATCTGTTTCTCATGGAAAAACTGGATGAACTTAAGGCCATCAATATTCCTGCAATATTGATCGAACACATGCACAGTGTGATGACATGGAAGACTGCCAAACATGGCATTCCTTATGGATATCTGTTGAACCATGTGTTCAAACATTTTGAAGTGCCTCTTGGACGAGGAGTACATGGTACTGTCAAGTAGATGTTCTCTGATGTCACTCTCTTGGAGTGTGAATGTGTTGAGGGAAAGGCAAAGGGTAAGTCTCATGTGTCAGATCTTCTAGAACAACAAGCCTCTCTCAAACAAGAGTTAACTGACCTTACAGTAATTCTGAATGATAAGGAGGTTGAGATTGCACAACTTAAGGCTCAGTTGCAGAAGACCATCTCCAAGGGACCCAACACTGTTTATGTGGATACGAAGGAAGTCGAAAAGTTGAGAGCTGAGAATGAGCAGCTACTAAAGACAAATGCCTCACTCATTGAGGAAGTCCAAGCTCTCAACAAGTAAATCATCCAAGCCCATGTCGATGCAAATGAACAGATCACTTTGCTGATAAGATCCCTCACTCCCCCTCCCCCTCCGTTCTAAATGTGTCATGTCTCCCTATTCTCCAGTTTTTTTTGTCTAACTCTAGTGGCAAAGTGTACTGTTTTGGCTGACTTCTGTGGTCAGCTCTATGATCTAATGATACTCTTTCTTGTGCCTTGTCTAGTATGCTTTTATCTTCTCTATTTCTGCTTACTTGTGCATGTACTGTGTGGATCATGGCCCTGAATTCCTAACGTTTTGCATGCAGCCTGCATATGTTTACTGCTACTCATTTTAAATGATGTCAAAAGGGGAATTTTATTGTTATCTGCTATGAAATTAGGAAATTTAGTGGAAAAGAGAAGAGGGATATAGATGGAATATGGAATAATAGTGAAAGGGGGAACTAATGGGAGTACTATTGATAAGGGGAACTAATGCATTTTGAATGAATGTTAAACTCATGTGAGGCGGTGTAAAGTTTGTTTGTCATCATCAAAAAGGGGGGGAAATGATAAGTCTTACTGTTCCCAGATGTTTCGATGATTTCCTCACAAATGCAGGGACCCAGTCCTCTACAGAGTGTATTCGTTCAGGTCTATGTGCTATACAGCTGGAAAGCTGTCACGTCAAAGGTTGGTGAGGTCGCCAGTGTACCACACCAATCAGGATGGACGAGGTTGTTTGTCCAACAGTCAATAACTCTTCATGGATTGATTTAATCATCAAGAAAAACAACAAATTAAGAATTCATTCAAAGAAAGATTATTCAAGCTTCAACAAGCAACAAGGGACCTCATAGACTGTCGATTTGCTTTCTGAATCTGCTGTTATTTTGATTGTTTGTATTTGTTCTTACATTGTAGGATTCGTTTCGTTTGTGTTAGAAACGTTTCAAAACTTGGGTGAATCACTGTGAGAACTTAGTTGAAGGTAACTTTGTGTCTTACGTTAAAGTCTATATTAATCAGTAAGGGTTAGTATAGTGGGCATTGCAGGCATTTCTTTGGCTCGATGAGTAATAGTGTGTATTACTTAGAATAGAGATTAGGAGGTTAATCTCTTGTGTGGTTGTAAATTATTTTTTACTTTTGCTTATGAAGATTAGTAAAAGCAGTTTGAAAATCATGTGAGACATGTTGTGGTTTTACTCTCTTGAGCAAAGAGGTTTCCACGTAAAGTATTGTGTGTTCTTTTGATTTCTGTATTTACTTTTGAGCATCATAAAGTGTCTAAGGACCCGGTCCCATTGTAGTTAGTGGACGCATACATTCCAACAGGTTCATATTGGATGTGTAATTGATTTGACTGAAACAAGAAGCATAATTGCTTCACCAATTACAGTAGCAGCAACCACAGTCGCTTCACCAATTATAGCAGCTGCAAACACGACATGTTCTCCAAATACAACAGCTACAGGAAGAACCACTTCACCAATTATAGCAGCAACAACCACAACCGATGTATGTAGCGAAGCAGTTGTGCCTTTTGCTGCAGTAATTAGGAAAGTTGTTGTGCTTGCTACTGCTGTAATCGGGAAAGCGGTTGTGATTGCAGCTATTGTAATTGGTGAAGCAATTGTCCTTGACCCATACCTTGTACACAAACATAAAGTAAATTGAACATCTCTACATGAGCTTCAAATGATTTTTTCTTTTTCTCTTTAGAAATCTAGAGTAGTAATTTGACTTTTCAAATCTAAATATTGGCACACAGTATGCATTTACCAAGATTGGGTGAAATACCGTCTTAAAATAAGTCATACATTTGAGAAATTTTTTTGGAGGACATAAAAAGTACTTAAAGTATGATCTTCAACTCTTAAAAACCAACCAAAATCATAATCTTAGTAAGAAGATCTTTATTATAAAATAGGTAAATAATTTTTTATTATTATTTAAATTTTTGGTCAATCAAAGTTTAAATACATTAAAGTGATTTTCTTGTCTCTAGGATTTTTATTGTTGGTTTAGGGTTTTTTTACAAGATAATAAGTATTTGAAAATCTTGTAAATAACATTCTATATGTATCGATTTACATTGGATTTGATCATAAGTAAATATTAAAACAAATCTATCAACTCTTAAAAACAATCATAATCTTAGTAAGAAGATCATTATCATAAAATAGGTAAATAATTTATTATTACTATTTGAATTTTTGGTCGGTCAAAGTTTGACTACCTTAAAGTGATTTTCTTGTCTCAGGATTTTTGTAGTTGGTTTGAATTGTTTTTACAAGATAATGTTTGGAAATTTTGTAAAGAACATCTATATGTATTGATTTACATTGGATTTGATTATAAGTCAATATTAAATCGAGTCTATCAACTCTTAAAAATCAACCAATATCATAATTTTAGTAAGAAGATCATTATCATAAAATAGGTAAATAAATATTATTATTTGAATTTTTTATTAGTCAAAGTTCAAATACCTTAAAGTGATTTTCTTGTCTCAATTTTTTTTAGTTTGTTTGAGTTGTTTTTACAAGATAATATTTTGAAATTTTGTAATAGCATTCTATATGAATAGATTTACATTGGATTTGATCATAAGACAATATTAAGCCAAATTTTAAAATCCACCACAATCATAATCTTAGTAAGAAGATCATTATCATAAAATAGGTAAATAATTTATTATTATTTGAATTTTTGGTCAGTCAAAGTTTAAATACCTTAACGTTGATTTCTTGACTCAATATATGTTAATATGCTAACATCCAAATTTAATTCCTTAGATGGTAAGTACATTATTTATATGGTTGATGACGATCATCCATGTTACTCTTCTATTTTGGCATATTGCATAGAGCTACTACAACAACTGGGGAACCCGTTGGTGAAACATAACTATAGGAAGGAAAATTATATGACACAAAATTTTGCTAATTAAGGAGGGGCTAGTTCAACAAAGGCCAACTCTTTTGTGTTTTGCACACTACCTCCATTGTTTGTCGAAGGGAAAACAGAAGAAGAGAAAGCATAATTTCCTTCGTGGAGGCTAAAAAAGCCATCTACATCTACTGATTATTGGAGTAATACTAGCACGAGCAACGCTCTGCCACTGACATGTACTGATGCATATTAGTCTAAAATATGCTATCTCTTTTCTACCAAAACAAAATAGAAAATAATGGCAAATGGTTACTCCAATGTCTTTAACGACAAGGGAATGTATCAAGACAATGCATATCAATGCACTCTAATAGTATATAATAATTTAAGGGGAAATGGTTTGATATACCCTGTAATTGTCATTTAGAGTTGTGTCACGACTCAAAGTACACCCGAGATTTGACATGGTGCATAACACCCCAAAAGGCCTTACACAAGCCACTTCACATACATATACACAATATAATATAGAAAAGCAAGAATTGTCATAAAGAGTAAAGAATTTGACATATATATATATATAGAGAGAGAGAGAGAGTACATCAAAGTCTTGACAAGCCATCGATTACATGAAAGAGTAGTTGGGACATAACCCTTAGACCACATACAACGTCTGAAAACTAAATCATAAAGGAAATAAAGTAAAGATGTCTTTGTCCCTGGAACATGAGGACTCACCAACTCTACAAACTCCAATGATCACCAACTAGCCACGATCGGTAGGAGAGGAATCATCACGCCTTACATTTGTGAAACAATGTAGGCACAAGTAAGTATTAGTACATGAAATGTACTAAGTACGAGGGATTGCATGAAAACGTAAAACGTAATCATAAGACAACATAATTGAAAGCATAGAATGCAAGAGCAAATTAAACATCGTAAAAGCCTTTAAAGAGGTATAATAAATCATGAACTTGGTAAATGCATTTAAAATAATCATGGAAGCTTCATAATATATTTGAAAGTAACTTAGTTCATTTTGTGGGATATTAGTTCTAACTGATAATAGACCGTGCGAGCTATACATGGAATCTGGTGTAACTCCCACATCAAGAAGGGAGAGTCTACTTGCCAAAGGTAGGACTTCGTATCATGTCATATGCTATATGCTGATCCACTAGCTAGGCCATTTAAGGCAAACCTACGGGGGCATGTAGTTTGGAACTAGAGATTGCTGCTAGAGACTACCCTATTTGAGCCTCCACCTCAAAGTTCTCTCTGCACTAAGTTAAATCCCAACGGAATAGTCATTAAAATATGTATATCATCATCCATGGAAAAGCACAATTAATTTACTAATCCAAGCTAAAATATCATAGAGTAACTCATTAAATCTTGAATCATGCATAAGTGAGAAAACCTTTAACTAAACCATGATCCCTTTATGTGAGAAAACCTTTCACAATTAATCGACACTTAATTTAAAGCAATCTACATCATAAGCACAATGAAACTCTAACTTCTTCTTCCTTGCTTCTTGAGAGAAAAGTTGAGAGGAATTTGGGGGTTTTAGGAGAATGATTTAGGAATGGGTAGATTTACGGGTGAAATCAGTTATAGGACACCTTTCAATAGGAAAAACGACATAGTATAGGAAATAAAAATATAGGAAAAAGACCAAAATGCCCTTTAAAATAACTGTCGAATGGTTCCTACAGTTTAGACCTATAGGATATAGAACTCCCTATGATCCGTACTGATCAAGCGTGGAACCATCTTCAAAAACCCAAATTTCATCTTGATTCCCACGAGACCTTTCTACGGTCCGATAAATTTCTTACGGTCCATAGATCCTATCCGTAGAACTCAACATTTAGTCCAAAGTATCACTAAATCTTATTCAATGTTTTTATTTCATGCAGAAAGCAGAAAAGAAGTTTTGTGGTATGGTTATCACCAATGTCTCCATAATAATATATGGATCACCAATCAAAATCATAGAAAGACTAAGATGTTTATTTAGCATTTGTTGTTTGTATTTGTTTTCAGCTTCCTTGGATAGTTTTGCTAGTCATACATGTAAATGTAGTGATATATGATTGTACACTGTGGTAGTTTGATGACATAAAACATACATCATGGACACATTCAAATTCTAAAATCATAGAATAAAGGTGGTCAGTACATTAGACACTCATTTTGAAGACTCCTCCATAAGTCATCTCAACAAATAAGTAATCAACCAATCAAGAATTCAAATGTTGTTGCAAGGGGGAAGTGGTTGTGCTTGTTGTTGTGATCCAGCAGAGCTTCTGAATTCTTCATAAGAAAAGAAACAAGTCAAACTCAAGGCACTACCAAAGGATAAGGTACAAAAGATGGTTTATGTTAGTTTGTTGGAATCATTCTATTTGTTCACTTCACTTACATATAAACATAATTATAGGTGCAAATGCAATGGGTTCATATTGGATGCGTAATTGATTTGACTTAAACAACAAGCATAACTGCTTCACCAATTACAGTAGCAATAACCGCAGCCGTTACACCAATTACAGCAGCTGCAAACACAACCAGTTCTCCAAATACGACAGCTACAAGCAGAACCACTTCACCAATTATAGAAGTAACAACCACAACCGTTGTATTTAGCAAAGCAGTTGTGCCTTTTGCTGCAGTAATTGGGAAAGTTGTTGTGCTTGCTGCTGTTGTGATCGGGAAAGCGGTTGTGGTTGCAGCTATTGTATTGGTGAAGCAATTGTCCTTGATGCATACCTTGTACACAAACATAAAGTAAATTGAACGTCTCTATAAGAGCTTCAAATGATTTTTTGTTTTTCTCTTCAGAAATCTAGAGTAGTAATTTGACTCTTGAAATCTAAATACTGGCACAGATATTGAAAATCAACAAAAGAAGAATTAAGATCCAAACATTTTTTTTGTAATTCTTTTGTTGTTTTTTTGAGAAATTTTGAGAATTCTCATTTGTTCTAGACTGGAAAGCCATCTTTTTGGGTTGATCTTCACGAAAAAGTCTTTGCTTCTTGTGTGCACGAAACGATCCAACTAGCTCTTTGATGGAAAGCTTAGAAAGAAATTTCGTCTCCTCAGTGATAGAAACAATATACTCATATTTCTCTGTGACACTAATTAGAATCTTTTCCACAAATTGCTGGTCAAAAATTGTATCACCATGATTTCTCATTTCATTAACAATATTCATGAATCTTGTGCAATATTCATCTATCTTTCTCAGATGCTATCATCTTCAAATTTTGAAACTCTCTTCTAAGAATTTGAAGAATTATAGTACGTACCTTTTCGTCACCATACACCTCAGTTTCCAGAGACTCCCAAGCTTGCTTTGCAGTCTCACAAGTAGCATTTTTTACAAAATATGCTCTTGAGACTCCCATTAGGATTTTTCTCAAGGATTTTGCATCTTGACGATACTTAGCCTCAAGATTTTTCATCTCTAATGCTGTAAGTTCACCATCATTTTTGGCTTTTCAAAGCCATTTGCAATAATAGTCCACAAACCTTCAGCTTTTAGATGTGTTCTCATTCTTATCTTCCGTTATTCAAAATCATTTTCATCAAAAAATGGAGTAAGAACAACTGAAGAATCAACACCTTCATTTATTTTGGATGCCATAATTTTTCTTCACCTAACCCCATATTAAGAGCGAAAAACTGATTTTGATACCAATTTGAAGGAAATTTAGAAGGAGAATACTTTCTTTAGAGAATGTTCAAATTTTATATAGGCTACTTAAGGCCACAAGAATTATCAATTACATCTCTATTTATACTAGTAACATGTAAAATCAAAGGTCTTGCACAAATAACTAGATACATGTAACACAATTAATTAGATACATGTATTACACACTCCTAAAAGACTTCTTGTAAAACTAAGAGACAATATTGAAAGACTAAGAGACAATATTGAAAGACTAAACACTAATGCGGATGCATTAATTCCAACAGGACGAACGTTGCACTCACGTAATGTTCCAAAAGGAATGTAAATGATCATAGCATATATAATATACGCTACCATATTATATATTGTGCGAGTTATAGTGTGACCTTCCATCGGAACATTTAACAAAAACTTTCTCTGTAAAGTGAGCTTATTGTTCTTCTTCAAGGAATGATTTCTTCTGACTGACCCTTCTGGTTTAAGTTCTCTTTCCCAATGTTATTATATGTTTTCATGCCAGTATTCTAGTGTAGAACCTAGCAGACATCAATTTCTCTAATTTTATTTTATTATTGTTTTGCTTTTAGGTCAATTATTCATTCAATTGGTTTGAATTTTGTTTCAATTTTGCTGATTTATTGGGTATTTGGGTTGTAATGTCGTTGCATGCACTATATTTTAGAGTTCATTGTAGCACTGGTCCTTTTTCTCCTTCTTCTCTCCTACTTGCCTATTTACGAATTTGTATTTAATAATTTCTCATGTGGAGGCCTATGCATTTACTTCAGAAAGGGGATAATTGCAAACATGAGATGCCGGAATGGAGCAGAAGCAATGACGGAGCTAGAAATTTCATCAAGGGTGTTTAAAATTTAAGGAGTGAACAATATTTTTTAGTTGAGTGGTGCATAATTTTCTTAGTTGAATTATACTCCCTCTAGTCCATATTAAGTAAATTATTGAGATTCTTTTGATAGTTTAAAATAAATGAATTATACAAAGTTTAAGAAAATTATTAAATTTTTTTAGTATTTACCCTTACTTTTGATGAGATCTTAATATTTTAAAAATATCAAAAGTAGAATAATAAAAAATATCTTTTAATTTTTATTCTTAAAGAATGTGTTGTATTCCAATAATTTACTTATCTATATGGACTAGAAGGAATATAAAGAAGAAATAAATTTTCTCAAAGAATTTAATGGATCTGTTTGAATAACTTGGGTGAAGAGTTGTGAATCATATATTGTGTTATAAATTTATTGAATGAAAACATGAATAGAAAGATACCCAACACTGTTTCTATTTATTTCCTTTCTATTATTTAAAAATTGACCAGAAAAGATTGTTATAAAAAAATTTGACAGAGAGGATCAAACTCCGGACCTCAGAGATATAAATTACCACAGTTACCACTAGACAGTCAACCTTTATTGATTCAAAGAGTGTTCATTTATTAATTTATCCATATTATATATAATATTTTATCTATATACACGGTCTAATTTTCCAACAAAGGGTGTTAGGCTGACCACCCTAAGTTGGCTGCAGCCGAGTAACTGTGGTCAGTCGAACACCTTTCATTAGAAAATTAGACCGTGTATATAGATAAAATATTATATATAATATGGACAAATTAATAAATGAACACTCTTTGAATCAATAGAAGTTAACGGTCTAATGGTAACTATGGTAATTTATATCTTTGAGGTCTGGAGTTTGATCCTCTCTGTCGAATTTTTTCATAACAATCTTTTTTGATCAATTTTAAAAAAATTAGAAAGGAAATAAGGTATATTTCTATTATTTTCATTCAATAAATTTATTAACATAATATAGGATTCACAACTCTTCACCCAAGTTATTCAAACAGACCCATTAAATTCTTTCAGAAAATTTATTACTTCTTTATATTCCTTCTAGTCCATATAGATAAGTAAATTATTGGAATATAACATAGTCTTTAAGAATAAAAATTAAAAGATATGTTTTATTACTATACATTTGATATTCTTAAAGTATTAAGCTCTCATCAAAAGTAAGGGTAAATATTTTTTTAAAATTTCAATAATTTTCTTAAACTTTGAATAATTCATTTATTTTGAATTATGAAAAGAATCTCAATAATTTACTTAATATGGACTAGAGCGAGTATAATTCAACTAAGAAAATTATGCACCCACTCAACTAAAAACAATTCTTCACTCCTTAAATTTTGAACACCCTTGATGAAATTCTTAGCTCCGCCCACTAATTATAGTTGTAAGGCTATAGAGACAATGTGCTTCTTGTGCTGGTGTATGCATTGGTGGGTTACAACAAGTAATCTTAAAGTGATGGATATTTTCTCAATCTTCAAATCTTCAACATATATATGGAGCCTTATCAGCCATTCTTATATGGGAATTATGGGAGAGAAAGAAATCAAGAAAACCTGAATGAAATACTACCTATAAGAGGACAGTTTATTAAGTCCAATTGATAAATAATCATATGATTAGACTCAACTATCTCTAGTTAACTTGTACACCAATAGACTAGCCAACACTGATACATTTCTGGAGCAATTACAAGCCTATACTATATTTATTGTTTGGTTAAATGGAAGAAACAATCAAAGGGACAACCAAATCAACATAGTTGAAACAAGTCAAGGAAATCCATGGCTTATAAGCTCCTATGGGTTTTGTTTTAGGAATGAATTTCCTTGACTTATAAGTCATGAATTTCCTTGACTTGTTTCATCTATGTTGATTTGGTCATACATGTGATTGTTTCTTCCACTTAACCAAATAATGAATATAGTCTAGGCTGGTAATTGCTCAAGAAATGTATAAGTGTTGGGGGCGTTGGTGTTAAAGTTAAGCAGAGGTAGTTGAGTCTAATCATCTAATTAATTGTCAAATGTACTTGATAATTATCCTCCTATATAGGTAGCATTTCCTTCACATTTTCTTGATTTTTTTCTCTTCCATAATGCTCATATAATAATGGCTGATAAGGCACACATATACGTTGAAGCTTTGGATATTGAGAACATGTCCACCACTTTAAGATTACTTGTTGTAGTTGTAACCCATCAATGCATGCACATGCACAAGAAGCAAAATGTCTCCATAGCCTTACAACTATTGGAGATGTTAGAAATAAATGTATCATTGTCTCCTCCTTATAATCACCACAACACTAACATTAGATACTCAAGTGATATTTATTCTTTTAAGATTATCATCAGATGGGATTCTTCTCATCCATGTCCTTGATAGGAAAAAAAATGATTTTAAGTGGTAGGCCTTTTGTCCATATATGCTCATATAGTTGTGATTGATCATGTTTCTTTCTCATCATCTCCCTTGCAGATTTTATTGTGAAATTGGCATTTACACTTCTTGAAGGTCCTTAGCTTGACTCTTTGTGAAAAACTTTCTTAAATTAGTGCTACCTTGATCTACATCAATATTTTTAGATTATATTTATTATAATCTATTCCTCAAAAACATTCCTCCGATGACCTTGCGGTTTTGTAGGGATTTATTGAATTCAAATCTTTTTGCATATGCTTCTTTGTGTATTAATGTTTTTTTCCTGATTTTGCATGCTTGAATTTCCTTTACGTTATAGATTTTGATACTTGCTGTATGTAAGGACGTAGAGTCCATGCTTATTTGTTTCTCTAAAATCCCTCATCCTTACACACCTTAAGATTTATTTACATAATTGTGCATTAGTATATCACTTTTTTGTACTATTTATTTTATGGCTGAAGTGCAATTTTTTTTTTGTTTGTAGACGACTTGGGATTTCTCTTGTATTATGTTTGTACCATTAACTCTTTTGTCTCTCATTTATTGCACAATGATTTTTTACTAAACCCTCTCAATAAAAGAGATGATATACATGAGCTTGCTGGAATTATATTCTAAAAATGTAGTCCAACTCATGTTAAAGAAATTTCAAACGGCAGACCTAGGTAAGAATCTATGTTAAAAGAAATTTCTAGTAGTATGTTGTTTTTTTGGGGATAGTGGCTACATGTCCCCTGAATATGCAGTAGATGGCATCTTCTTGGTAAAATTAAATGTGTTTAGGTTTAAAGTATTTGTGTTAGAGATTGTGAGTTGCAAGAAAAATAGAGTATTTGTTTATCAAGATCACAACCTAAACCTTCTCGAATCTGTATTACACAACACACATAACTCACTATTTCTTCGCATGTCACAACTGATGGAATTTGTCATAATCTAAATTACTCAAACAGGCATGGAAGCTTTGCAAAAAAAATAGGTCCTTGGAACTAATATATGCGCAACTAGCTGATTTTTGTCATATTTCTCATGTTTTAAGGTCAATTCCAATGGGACTATTATGTGTACAACATTGTCCTGAAGATAGAACAAACATGTCTTATGTTTTTTGTGATGGTAGGGAATGAAAATTTATTGTCAAAAGATAAAGAACCAGGACTCTTCATGGAAAGAACAGTACATGTTTCAAATAACTCAGAAATGCAGATAGGAAGTTCAAAAAATGAATTCACAATCACAATGTTAGATCCTCGGTAGAGTATTGTGCAATAATTATCAAAATTCTAACAAAGTATTAATTCAATTTGGTAAAAGTGTGACAAAGAGATCAAGGTAAAGGAGACATCTATTGTGGCAAATGCACAACACACTCATTTAGAATAATGTTGAACAAAAGAAAATCATTAATGAGTTTTTAGTTCAATGGTAACTTCAAAAATAACAGTAAGAGTTGAGAGAAAGCTAACAAAACATACCATAGAAATGGTTGAACTTCTTCACAATTTCTCAAGATGTAAAGAGCTTGTTTTAGCTCAAGCTCTTCAAGATTTCTTGATGTATCTCTTAATAAAGGAGAACCCTTTTGTTCCAACATTGATAATCCATTGTATTTCTTAGCATGATCAACTTCATATTTCCTGTCAATTCGATTTTGCCCTTTTGTACTAAATACTTTGAGCAAAATATTAGACATTCTTCAAAAATATACCCTTCCGTCATACACCCTTTAGGTTGATTTCTATTACGAACATAACATTTTAATAACCGTAAAGATCTGCATGATATAACATAATATCACTCAAACTTCTTCTTAGCATGATAAATTAACAAGCTACATAAAGTCAAATCAAAACTATAAATTAACAACATACCGCTCAATTAGTTTCTTTGTTGAGTTCAGTTATATATATCATTTGTGTAACAATAAGTTTCTATTACATCTTCATGGAAAAATAGGTCATTATTATCCTTCGGTAAAATTTTAGTAGCAAATTTAACCCCGTTCTCTAATTTCGGGACCACATCTACCATTACTACTAACAAATTTCCACACAAGCTCCACCTATTATATACCCCTTAAGTACATTTTTACTTGTTCATTATTAACTTTACATACCTTTTAAGGAGCAACAAGATGGTCGTTACATTCGATTATAGTTGATAGAAAAGTATAATTCTCGACTAAAACAGAGAATCTAGCTGAGATATGTAAAAATCTAGCTGAGATATGTCATGACATATTTAGTTTGACTCGATCTTAGTTTGTTAGAGGGTGTAACGAAAGCTTAATGCCTCTATATAGAGGATCATAATAGACGATAAAATTCAAATTAATTTAATTCCACTTTATATTTATAATAATTTAATTTTAAACTTTGCGTTTTGCCTTTGCTGATGAATTTCAGGAAAACAATAAATTAAGCCACATTAAGAATAGTTAAAAAGGATAAACCATCATTGTCTTTAAATCATCTATAAACCATCAAATAGAGGATTTTCTCATTCTTAACATACCATCTAGGGTGCAGTAATAAACAATCATTGTTAATATATAATGAGAAATCAAGTGAAAGTAAAGTTTGCAGTAGAAGAACTTTAGATAGACAAAGAGGAAACAAATTTACACTTGATGTGATGATGCAGGAGGAGATTAGAATGAGGTTGAGCCTTGAGCTTTGAAAGACAAATTCCAGAGATGAAGGTTCACTTGATAGGCAAATTTGAGGATGATGCAAAGTTAACTTTGTCTCTCAAATTTAGGGATTTAGGGTTTCCTTTTTTTTTTATACCAAATAGGGGAAATATGGTCAAGTATTTGAGCCTATATTCTATCAAAACAAAGTGGGTTTAGTTGTGCTTTTTTTGGGATTGTTGTATATATATGTCAAAGTTGTATAATATACACTTTTTCCCCCAATCTAAATGTATATTTATTATCATATTTTCATTTTTAACTTAACAAAAGTATACAAACAAATAATAATTCATGTCTTTCTTTTAGTATTAATTACTTGTTTCTCAAAAATAAAAAGACCTAAACAACAATTGATTTGGATATTCTAGTAAAATATGCATATCAATCATTATTGTTAATAGCGTGGAACATCCAAAGTAGACAGGTAAAAAAGAACAAAGGGAGTAATATACATAATTTTCTTTTGTTCAAATTTCATAATTACCAAATTAACTACAATATAATTTATTATTGATCTTTTTTAAAAGTGTGAGCACAGTTAAGGTGAAACATTTTATCCAATACGGGTGAAAAGTAACTTGAGGTGCTACATGTTGTGTTTTTTAACCTCATCTATCGAATAATATATTTATCTAACTAGCTTAGTTAGAGATATTAAATGTTCTATCTTACAAGATCTTACTATATAAGTTTTGAATATAATTTAAATAAATAGGAGTTATGCTTAATCATTTTTTATTATTTAATTAAATCAAATTTAAATAAAATCAACTTAAATAACTCCACCTAAAACTTCATCTTGATCAAGTGTTGGAGAGTTATGTTGTTATCTGATTTCAAACTTACTGTATCAAACAATATATGTTGTGTAATAATAGGGGCTCATCGTTCAATTTAATTCAGTTTTACAGATAGATATAATCATAAGTTTCAAATATAATTTGAATAAATATTACATCAATAACATTGTTCTTTTCTTTGTATTCTCAATACGACTTCACTATGATATTTCTTTCCCAAACCTATTTTGTATTGTTTTACTTGAGCTAAGAATTTTTAGGAAATACTCTCTACCTTCACGGATACGATCCAAATTTCACTTATAAAATTACATTAGATATGTTGTGTTAGATGGAGAAAGGATTTTGAAGAATGACAAAGCGGAGAACAACTGCAAAGGAACAAGTTTAACCATCCTGATCATAGAAAACCAAATCCAACTAAAATAAGGAGACATAAATAAAGTTGAAACAGGAAACAAAGTACGGAGGCAGTGAACGAAGTACGAAGGCGATTATAAGGGAATATATTCTTTTTAAGCGAAGTTAAACTAGGAAAGGATTTCGACTTCACACAAGGAGAAATATGGTTCCTATAAATAAAGTAGGGGTTTCTACAAAGAAATCAGCACACTTACATAGAGAGACAAGCAGATCACTATCAAGTATGAGAGAGTTCATCTTTGAGAGATTTTTGATTGAAGAGTTTGTGGTGCTATGAATCTAAACGAAGATTGTAGTGTACTAGTTTTAATATCCTAGTTAGGTTGTTTTATTGATTTGTTGTTTTGTAGTTTAGGTGTTCTTCGAGTTGGTCCAACTCGAAGAATTGTCACGAGCCAAAAATGGTCATGATGACACTCATCTAGCCCATCAAGACAAGTAAGCCTCAAATCCAAAAATACGAAGAAAAGCGGAAAGTAAAACAAGAATAACATAAGAGTTTTACAATATATAGTTCACAAGACTTAACAATCCCAATCCAACAGTCACATTTCAACAACCAATAAGTTTCAAGTATATCAATCACTATCAAGTAGGTCATTCACAAGTATCAAGTAGATCAATCACAAGTGTCAAGTAGACCAATCACAAGTGTCAAAATGCATCAAATCACAATACTCAAGCTCTTGCCAGAACTATTTCCCTTCGGCACAATATCACTAGCTGGAACAATTTCCCTTTGACTTTATATCATATCAAAAAAGACCTTCTAAATCATTACAGTAAACTGCACTTGAGCATGTGTGGACCGCACATGAACAACCAACTAGTGAAGTTTCCAACTTTTTGATTTGAAGTGCTATTCAGAGTGAGAACCACGCTTTCTCTAGAACTTTCAAACCAGTGCAACTTTTTAATCTTCAATTCAAAGTGCGAACCACATTTGCCCAAGTACAGACCTTACTTGCTATAATACTTTCGAACCAATGCAATTTTTCTAAACCATTGATTTTCTATAAATATCTAATTCCTCTTCACATATTAGGTACATATTTAGTATGAATTTTCGAAGTGATTTGCAAACATTGAGTGAGTTTGCAGTTCTACAAAACCTGATGTACCACTACTTTGTTGAAGTAAATCATTCTATCTCGGGAGGGTATACTACATAACCTCAGGTGCTTAAGATTAATAATGTAATGACCTACTCCCCTAGTTATGGAAAATCCAATGGGGAAGGAATATGGGCCAGAAAACTTCTGAGTAATAACTTTGGAAATTTTCCGCCTAAGCCAGACTTGGAGAAAATCTGAAGCAGGTGAGGTATAGGGTTATCCGGTAATGTATGGGGGATTAAATTATGAGTTTGATCATGTGAGTGGATAACCAAGACGTTAAGGAGCCTATACGGCTTCACGGAATCAAATTCGGGCGAGTAGAACTTTCGAAATTGATCTTGGCGTGAAAGGGTAGTTTTGGAACGTCAAGGTTTGAGGGTGTGTTGCAAAATGGGAGCTAGGAACTCAAATTTCGAGTTTCTGTCTCCATGCAAGCCACCGGGGCGAGGTTAATTCCATCAGGGTGGGGCCGCTGTGGAGGGATAGGTCCCACTGTGGAGGGATGGGGCCCACTGTGGCGGGACAATCACGACTTAAACTGGAGAAAAACCCCAAAAACATTATTTTCTACAAAACTTCGTTCTTAAGAGCTAAGGGACGACCCAGGGCAGTTTCTTATCAAATTCCCACGAATTCTCGCGCTAAAGGTAAGTTAATTACTCCCCTAATCCGTATTTTGATTCTTAAAACTTAGAATCCTTGTTAATTATCATCGAGTGAGGGTTTTGGCCTGAAGTTAATGGTGGGAAAAGCCCTAGCTCAGCATTAGGATCATGGGTTTGTCCTTGGGTTAATATTTTGTTACAATCCGAATAAATTGGGCCTTGTTTCTTGATCCTTGTATTAATTACTTGTTTTAGACCAAGAACAAGCTGAAAGACTCTGGAAAGAGAAGGCTTAAGTGTTTAAGGAGTATTCAGGCTTGGTTTCGAGGTAGGTGATGGTTTGACTTCCCGTCGTGTCATATATGCATGTCTGTACTCCATTGTATGCATGCATGCATGTATGTCAATAGGGAAACATGAATCGAATCTAATGAAATGATTATGTAAGAACAATTACATGCCATGATATTGTTACTTGATTGTGACTATGTTCATTTTTCATTACGGCAGTGGTTGTGATTGTGGTTGTGTTGACTAGATCGGGTGTCACGTTTCTACACATATATTGGACCGGGTGTCACATTTCGACACATATATTGGACCGGATGTCACGTTCCGATACACATATCTTAGATCGAGTGTCACGTTCCGACACACTAATAGTTTAGTGTGGGTTCCATGAGAGGACCACTTCTAATGGTTACATTTATGTCTACCTGTCATTGATATTGGAAAAATGTATCTTGCTCCTGAAATGATAATTGAATTGTGCATATTGTATATGAGTGTTTACTGTGTTGTAATTACTTGCTTATATTTCGTTGACTGGAGTAGCCGCGTGATCCTACCAGTACATCATGGTTTCATGTACTGATACTGCACTTGCTCTTTCTTTGTTGAGTACAGGGCATCTACAAGCGGCTACTGATATACCACAGTTAGGATATCATTGACAGAGACCAAATTCAAAGGTGAGCCAATTCTTTCAGGCTGCCATAGATCCATCATTAGTTTTAGTCAGTTCTTTCCG